>VWZD01007534.1:151964-217371 GCA_013396695.1 Sakesphorus luctuosus | reverse complement strand
GTGTCATCAGCAAATTTGCTGATGATGGACTCAATCCCCTCATCTAAATCATCAATAAAGATGTTGAACAGGACTGGACCCAACACAGACCCCTGGGGAACACCACTAGTGACCGGCCGCCAGCTGGATGCAGCTCCATTCACCAGCACTCTCTGGGCCCGATCCTCCAGCCAGCTCCTAACCCAGAGGAGGGGACACCTGTCCAAGCCATGGGCTACCAGCTTTTCCAGGAGTATATTATGGGAGACAGAGCCAAAGGCCTTGCTGAAGTCCAGATAGACCACATCCACAGCCTTCCCCTCATCCATCAGGTGGGTCACCTGATCGTAAAAGGAGATCAGGTTGGTCAGACAGGACCTGCCCCTCCTAAACTCATGCTGGCTGGATCTAATCCCTTGTCCATCCTGAAGGTGCTGTGTGATTGCACTCAGGATGATCTGCTCCATAACCCTGCCAGGCACTGAAGTCAGGCTGACAGGCCTGTAGTTGCCAGGGTCAGCCTTGGACTCACCACCTTTATAGTAAAAATTGTACTTACTTCACAAGGCCTGGATTTTACTCACTGTGTCTAAAACCACTAGTGAAAATCATTCAGGACCTTGGGTAAACTTTTCTAAAAATTATGGAACCTCACAGTGGGGTCATTTAAAAAAAAAAGTGTCACAAATTCACAAATGTACTCTGAGTTGAATGTATTACAGTAATTGAACTGTCATGATAGTGTCATCAGTGTGTACCTGTGTCTAATGGAAATGCATTTCGTTCCAGTTGTAGCCATAAACAGCATGTGAAAAGTCTTTCTTGAGGGACTGGGGGATGGATTCTACAGATTTTGGTACTTTTTTTTTATTTTGGTGTAAGCTGTAACCAGGAACACTGGAAATGAGAAAATAGAATCATTAAATTAATAAAATTAGCCATATACTTATGAATTTCAGGAAACTTCAGGGTTTAGATGATCTTGATTTTCCTGTAACTAATACTAGCAGTGATCCAAGTAGGAAAAATTTGCTTGCAATTTTCCATTGTAGATCATTTTAAAAGAGTTACATAGTTTAGGCCTGAATATCACATGCAATAATTCATAGCACAGCAATCCATATGCTACGCATCTCTGTTAATCTGTCAAGTAAAAATGCTAAACCAGGAGCAGATGAGAATACTAGATTTATTGTGACAATGTATTTTTGGATTCCTTCTTTGCTTTTCTCACCTAAAAGCTTTTACATGCTAGATATTACTGTTAGGTAAATACTTATTCATGACTTCATGTTCTTTTGTGGTAAAAATTGTTCTGCTCTCACCAAGACCCTCAGTAGAGACTGCCCAAATCACCACTTTAATTTTCATTACAGGTCATGCTTTAATTAATGCAATACTTAGTGCTATTTCTAAAGAAACAGAAACTAATTGAGTAGATGGTAAATATAAACATAAATCTGCAGGGGAATATACAGGAAGTATTGTGGGTATTGCTTGTTACAAATTAAAGCTACAGAAAGTTGACATACTACCGGAAGAAATTTTTGGCTCATTCATACTGCCAACATTACCTAACTTTTAAATCTGAATAAAAGCAGGAGTATTGATAGATTCTCATCAGTGGTTATATCTGGCAGAAGTCAGAAGGACACACACCCATGTAGGTCTCCATCTTGGGGACCGCAGCAGAGCATTGGTTGTTGACAGTCCTTGTGCCCTTGTCTCCATCGTTGCTGACTTAGCTGAATTTAGGACACAGTCTGGGTTCACACACTTGCCCCTGAGCCTGCTAAAAGTCATGGTTTCCCCATTCACACAGACCCTGTGAATGCCAAATCCCCAGTCACAATCATAAGACATAGCCAGTGTGGTCAAAATTTCTATTTTATGGAGCTCATTTGTGGTTGTAATACAAATTAAAAAAAATAAAAAACAAAACATCAAAAATATTTTATCACCAAGCAGCTTCCTGCTCTTATGTAAAGTTAATCTTGCTTTAGCTGATATGAAACAAAAATGGTGCATGTCTGTCCTTGCAACAGTTACCCAAAAAGTCTTATCTTGTCTGTCAGAAACCTGTGGAATCCTGCAGTTCTTCCTCTCATGTTACCAATGTTTAGCTTGTTTATTTTTGTTTAAAAAAAGAGATAGTTTTGCTTAGTATTTTCATCTTAGTCTCTGGTTAAGGAGATAGCAACATCCTAACTGAAGAGATAAACGGGGTCTTCAGTGCTAGTCTTTTTGAAATTCCTGTAACCCAGCAAGGAATTTAACAATGCTCATGTTGACAATTTTGATTTGTCACTCAGCATTTCACTAAGCCACTCATTTATCATGTACTAATCTGCCTGATTAAGACCAGTTGCAGTTCCTGCCATGACTTTTATATATACTTTCACTTTTCCATTCATCCAGAAAGTGAAACTATACTTCTGCAATCATGACCCTGTTCCTTATGAGTCAGTCATGGCTGTGAGCTTTATTAATGCAAAATTATTCTCTCATCCTCTTGTCTCCTGACATCACTTTCCTCTCCAGTTTAATGGTGGGAAGCAATGAAAAAGTAGTATAGATACAGTGTGTGTCAGATAATCATGGTAGCCAGATCATCAGACCTTTGACAAAAGAAAATAGAATTACTTATATGAGAAGGCTGATATCAGATGAAGATGCTTTGTCTAGGAGAATCAAAATGAGCTTTTACATTTCAAGAAGAAAGATAGCTGATGAAAATATACACTAGAGAACATCCGCAAGCCCGCTGAGGAATATAAATAAAAAACAAACAAATAATGAAACCAAATGTCAAGATTTATATACGAATTGTTAGCAGCTTTATGAAGCCTAGATATGTGGTGGTATTGGAACTGTATTTCCATCCCACATCTATTTCCTTGACAGTTTTTTCAAATAGATAAAACATTTTTTCTAACTCTTAGCAACAAAAGCATTCTTAAATATTGACTTTTACTAGAAAGAAATATTTCTGGATTAGAAAATAAGCTAATAGAACACTACATTCCATTTCAAACACTCAGAAATCAGAAAATTCTGAAATTAAGTCTACTGGGTAGTGGCCCTGAGTACATTCATTACAACTAATCGCATAGGAACATAATATTCAATTTAAAAACATTGCTTTTAATGTGCATGATGTATATACATTACAAACGAAATATCTGTTCTGCTATCTAACTATTTTAAGATTATAAATTAGTTTGGCATAGAGAATGCCCATATTTTTATAAATATTTCAACTTTAATATTTTCATGGATATTTCAGAATCAACATCTTCTAGCAGTCATGATATTTTTTTGCACTACTTTATTCATACCCCAGTTATATGACATGTAGCTTTAGGTACTATAATGGTATAAAGTAAACAGCACAAAATGGTGTCAAATTATTTTAATGTGGCCAAGATGTTTACTTAGCATCAAAACAGTAATAAGATCTACCAGGCAGGTTTTAATTCATACATTCTTTAAACAGGTATTACTGGAGAGAACAACAAATGAGCTGTTTCTTGACAAAAGGTGGTTATCTTCATATCTGTGCACAAAAAGTATAAACAACAACTACAGAGTTAATACAAGCAAACTGCATGCATACTTAAGATTAGCTTATGGTAAAGACTCAAGATTTAGTAATACAGTGGATTCAAAAAACTTACACCTACTTTCATTTCAACTCTATACAACATTTGTTACAAAAAATGTAATGAAGCAGTTGTTCTGGAAGACAAATTCATGAAGGAGCTCCTGCTCTGGTATCTCAGCTATGCCATGCATAGTTCAGCAAGGCTGAAAAGTGGTAGTAGAACATCATTGACCAGCTCAGGACAAAGTCGTGATCATTTCTGGAAGAGCCAATCTCTAGACAAGGATAGTACCACTGACTGGTGATTACTGATTATGCAGAAAGTCAATTTCATGACTGCATAAATAGAAGAGAGAATGGAAAGTCAAAATTTACAACCGTCTAACTCAATGCAAAAAGGATGCTGAAAACATGAGAGTGGATGAAGAAAAAAACTTAAAGAGAACATCAAAATAACGCAACGCTCATTGTTATTTAACTCGTTGATTCAATGTGCAGCAGCTGTAAAAATGGTGACAAGTTGCCATCTTGTACTGAAAGTACTATGCATTGTATATGGCAGGAGTTTGGTAGCAGGAGGCTGCAGGTGTACATGAGAAGACACCATGACCTGCCTCCGTGTCGGACAGAGTCAGTTCCAGCCAGCTCGAAGACAGACCCACCACTGTTCAAAACTGAGCTCATCAGAGGTAGTGCCTCAGTGATAATATATTTAACAAAGGGTGAAAACTATGTCAGCCCAAAGGAAGCTGCAGCCCCTAGAGAGCCCATGCCAGAGCAGACTCCTAGCAGGCACTGGAGCCTGTGAAGAGGAATGCACACAGCATCAGGTTTTCTGGAAGAATCTATGACTATGCTTGGAACCAACACTGGAACAGTCCATTCCTGAAAGACTACACCCAGTGGAAAGGACTCATTCTGGAGCAGTTCTTGAAGGATAGCAGCGCATGGAATGGACCCAAGTGGAGAACTTAGTGAAGGGCTGTATCCCGTTGCTGAAGGACTTCTTCT
Source organism: Sakesphorus luctuosus (assembly GCA_013396695.1). NCBI lineage: Eukaryota > Metazoa > Chordata > Aves > Passeriformes > Thamnophilidae > Sakesphorus > Sakesphorus luctuosus. The sequence continues at coordinate 212,777 of VWZD01007534.1, read as the reverse complement.
CATGGCAGGGACCCAATGCTGGAGCAGGGGAAGGGTGTAAGGAGGAAGAAACAGCAGAGAAGAAGAAGAAGATTTTTGAACTGATAGCAACACCCATTCTCCATCCTCCAGTGCCACTCACAGAATAGGAAGATGATGGAGGGGAAGAAGATGGGCATGGGAGGAAGGTGGGCTTAGTTTTGGTTTTATTTCTCACTATCCTCTTCTGTTATTAGTTGTCAGTAAACTGAAATACTTCACAAAGTTGAGTACGTTTTGCCCAAGGTAGTAAACAGAGAGTGATCTCCCTGTCCTTATCTCAGTCTATGGGCTTTTTCTCCCCCTGTCCTACTGAGGAGGGGGAAGAGATCAAGCAGGTTGGATGGCACCTGATGGTCAGCCAAGGTCAACCTACAGATATATGCAAAGCATTAATTGACTCTCAATCTAAGAAGCCATTTTTGTTACACTCTACAGAAATACGAATATGAATTGAGACTAAAAGGATTAAAAAAAAACTAGCACAGCTTCTTGCATGAGTAGAATGACAGGAGTATTCAGAGGGAAGGGGGAGGTGGCATTAGTGAAGTATCTAATGTTACTATGAGATAAAACTTGATGAGCTGCTTGTGATTCCTCCATAAAACAAACTGAGACACTACTATTTATGTGAAAAGGGAACATCTAAGAAGAATATATATATACATACTGTATAAACTTACTTATAGGTCTCATGAATAAACAAGTTATCTGTTCTGACACCAGTTAGCTACTGTTAATGTAATCAAGATAAAAATGGAAATATATTTTTGAATCCCTTAACTTGAAGGGAATTATTAAAAATGGTTTCCTTGAATTTGCTTGGAAGAAATTTTAAACAAACTTTTCTATTTACTTTTTGTAAGAAACTTCTTTACCAAAATAAAAATCAAGAAAACATGATAAGTCTCTATTTTCTTTTTCACATGAGCTGCCACATATGTAAGAAGATAATAAATAGGTAAAGAACTGAAGACAAATAGGCAACTCTGAAAGAATGTCACCGTTTAGAAATCATTAAGTGGAAGCAACAAATCTGAAGTCTTCTGTAAAGACTCTACAAATTACACAAATAACACTCAGTAAATACAAAAGCTATCTCCTACCTTCAGATTGAATCTACTCTTTCTTCTGAGGAGGTCAATAAACATCCACCACTTTCAGAGCCCGAGGGAAACTATTTCCTCTAATGAAGAAGCAGAACTCCACTCTCACATGTGTGTACAAATTGACATCCACATTTTCAAATAATCCAAAGTTATAAGAACTCTTGGTTGGCTGTGAACTCACAGATGTCACTTGGTCTTATGGTACCCAAGCTCTACATATGTCAAACACAGACAATGATTCTCATTCCTTGCACCTCACTACAATGAGGACAGGTGTATAAGTATTTATGGGGCTTCTAGTTACAGCAAAAAATAAGGCAAAAAATAGGCTGTTATTCCCAAATCCTGGGGGCTTTTATCTTTATTTCTAATTTGACAGATAGCAAAACATCAAATCCCCAGCACACTAAGGACATAAGCCTGTTGAACTGAGTCCAGAGGAGGGCCACCAAGATGATTAGAAAGGTGGACCACCTCTCCCACAGGGAAAGGATATGAAAAATGGGATTTTTCATACTGGAAAAGAGAAGGCTTCAGAATTACCTGATTGCAGCCTTCTAGTACCTGAAGAGGAACTACAAGAAAAATGGTGAGGGACTTTTCACAAGGGCATGAAGTGACATGAAAAGGGGGAACAGCTTCAAACTGAAAGAGGGAAAGCTTAGATTACATATTAGAAAGAATCTTCACTGTGACAGTGGTGAGTCACTGGAACAGGTTGCCCAGAGAAGCTGTGGATGTCCAAAGACAGGTGGGAGGGAGCTTTGAGCAACCTGGTCTAGTGGAAGCTGCCCCTGCCCACAGCAGTATGGTTGGAACAGGACAATCTTTAAGGTCCCTTCCAACCCAAACAATTCTATGAATCTACAGAACCAAACCCCAGACCTGTGCAGTCATGCTAAGGTGTGATGGATGCCCTACACTCATCTCCTGCAGGAAAGACCTGCAGGTGTTCTATCTGCCAAGGCTGACAAGCAATGCTGCATGAGTCCCATTAGCTCCACAAACCCTGTCACTGTATAAATATGGACCAACTCCTCAGAAAGCCATAAACTGAGAGATCAGTAGATTGCTGCTTAACATGAAAAGGCAACAGACTGATTAAAACCAAAAGAGGTCAATAGATCTAACTAACTTTATAATCCTCAGTCTAATTATGTGGGGTTTACTAATAGATTTCCTTTACCTGTATTTTTTTTGTCATTATATAACACATAGAAAAAAACATTTATGTTTGTACACTTGAACTAGTGAGATACCTAAAGAGATCACCTTCAGTGCCAGATTGGAGGAATCAGATTAAGAGATCTGTGTCAGCTCACAGGGTCATGGTCTACAAATGATTAGCTGCCAAATGATAGCAGGCTACATAATCTCCCCCTAGGAAAGGTGTAGGACAGCTGATCCTTTTGAGAAGGTTAGTGCATGATCTCTGGAGTTTATTTTCAGCTTTGTTTCCTAAAATTTTGGGAAAGCTAATGATAACATCTGTTTCTCTGTGACAATGGACATGGGGTTTCAGAAGAGCAGTGAACAGCCTGAAAGTGAAGATATCATCTGAGGTGAATTGTATACCTACTGAAAATCTAATCTGTAGCCAGCCTGCAACTCTCTAGCACTTCTAAGTGAACCTTTTTATTTAATTTTAGCTACATTTTACTTTTAAAACTCAATTCACTCACTGTTAAGTAGTTCACATTCTAGGTTTGTAAATAGCTTGTCTGGTAAATTCAGGAGAGATGCTGGCAGCAAGCATCCACCTTCAATGTTTTGATTAGTTCTGCTTGGCTTGTATCGTGAGTTAACTGAATGTGCGATTGTGCGCATTAGATGGAGTAATGTCTTTATGGTGACTTGGCAATTATTTAACCACTACATTGTACCCCAAACTCCACCTTTCCCAGATAAATAAAACAAATCCATCATCGTCCACTCAAAGCAAAGGAATGATTACCACGTACATATAGCTCATAGAAAGACATAATAGCACACTTTTAATGTGCTTCAAGTTTAACTTGCAAGTTGATTTTCAGGAGGCATTGCTGTTCTGTAGATATTCTAAGTCTCTAAATCGGGTCCCACTTACTGAGGTATCAGTAAAGAGATGGAGTAAAGCAAGCAGAGCTCTTCAGTTACTTGTAAAATGCTGGGGTTTTTTTCAAGTTCCTCAAGATTGCAGGGCAGAGGAAGACAGACCATGACTTCTGGTATGTCACAGCAATCAGAACATGATTTTTAGTGTTCTTCTGCAGTGAAATGATGTACAAAAAAAAGAAGTCATGGGTAAAATATAATATTTTTATTATATTTATATGTTGGATTAGATGATCTTAAAGGACCCTTTCAACTCAAACCTTTGGGTTCTATGATTTCTGAAGTGTTTTCACAATTTTTCTGAACTCCTTTGCAGATAAACCCTCAGCCTGAGCCTTAAAAGTGTGCTGGTTCTAGGAATCAGACAAGCAGGGATAGTGACACTATCACCGGGTCACCTCATTTGTAGGTGATCTGCAGTGCTCATCTGAGCTCTCCGATCACCAGCTGAGGTGAGGAAGGAAGCATCTCCAAAACCAGACAAATTTGGTGCTCAAATTCAACGTGTAAGTAAGGTAGCGAGTTTGGTCCTGTCTCTTTCTAGTTTTCCTTCATGTTTACTCGCATTCTCAGGCCATAATTAAAACATTGGTTGCAATAGCTTGGGGTTTCATAGAGCACTGGTCCAAATGCAGAAACTATTTTCTGTAAGCTATGTTGGCTGTTCATTTCAAGAACTGAAGGCTGAAAGGGCTGTTCATTCTCTACATCAGGTTAAATTTTTCTGGTCCATCTTTCATCTGCCTACTGATTTTATTAGGATTTCATAATAATTGAAAAAGAGCTTATTTCATTAATATGTTTAGAATTGGCAACAAAAGTGTTTAAACTTTTCTTACCCTTCCTTTTGAGCCATTTTGACAAAAGAAAACAAATCAGTTTTCTATAAAAATACATCAATAATTTTTAATATCTTTTAAAAGACCTTGGTCTTCAAAAAAATCTTTGAAGTAGCTATAGCAGCTATAGCTATCCAGTTACTGTGTGTAGGTGGGCTCCCAGGCTGTGCACAGGCTTGTTGAAGACAAGCAGACGGTACCTGTGCTTTGCAATTCTCATTGCATGTATTTGCCTGCAGGATTGGCACTGTGCCTCATGCCTTTGAGACACACAACTGTTCTGGGGGAAGGGGGAAAAAAAGGGGGTATTTTTCCAGTTTATCCCTGTTGCTTTAAAATTTCAGAATCAGGCAGCAATGTAAAAAATATTCACTCTTTGTCAGTGTTCATTTCAATGCCTTTTTGGAGATGTGGCAGCAATTTACAAGACAGATCAGTGCAGCTGGAAATATTTACTTTGCAGAAAGCGGAAGTTCTGGGCTCCTATGGAGTCCTAAAGCCTGAAGATAATATATAGGCCCCAACCTTGCTTTCATTTAAGTCATTGGCAAAATTCCCATTGTCTTTAAGTGTAGTAGGCTTGGCCCAGTTTCAAAAAGAGGATTATTATTAGGTTTAACATTTTAAACCCACAAACATAAGGAGCAGTCTTAACATTATCATGATTGAGCATTTTATTTTCAAATGCATTTGACAGTATATTCAAACAAAGAAATGTGACTTATCTTTTAAACTTTCAAATTGCTAGGTTGATCAAAATGGGAACCGCTTTCAATTAAATAATGCATTTAAAAAGTATTGGGACAGAATTGCCTTTGACGGAAGAAAATACTGTATTTATTTCACTGTAATCCATTCATTAATTTATGGCTCCAGAATCCTCAAGCAAATATCATAAATCCACATGACATCCGTGCATGTTCTAGCAGATGTTACATTTGGGTCTCAGAGTTAGCTGAGAGATGTGAGAAAACTCATGTAACCAGGCAGCTTCCTCTGAGCCATGCATCTGAGAAGCCTCAGAAGTGCTAGTGAATATGAAGCTAAGCACCAGAAACTTCAGATATTTCCACTACAGAGGAGAAGACCATTTGAAGTATAGCCGAAATCTCCCAGAACAAGCTAATCAAAAGTATTTTGGAGATTTCTGACATTACAGCTGTGAGATAAATTCAGTTTTAGGGGTGTGTATGCAAAATCCAGAGCTAAAAGTGTTGCCAGGATGAAAGGCTGCTCTAACCAGCTCTGTCTGGCACTGTTTACCTGAATAAAGGAGTTTCTTAGGCATTGTCCTATTTTATCACGGGGGGAGTGAATTTTCTACTCTTCAGTTGTGCAAGTGACAGTACCTCATGGCAGACACTGTGCAAAAAACAAAAGGCCAAAAGAGCACATGTGCCAGGTGCTCCTGAGGACAGTGAATTCAGTCCTATTTTGGGTGTAGGTAAGGTTCAACAGGAGGGAAGAGGAGGCTGCAGGATTCCTGAGCTCCTCTGGGGGCTATATTTCTTTGAGGGTCAAGTGGAGATCCAAGAGGTATGGAACTGTACAGCTGGGTCCATGGTGACAGCAAGCAGCAACAGCTTCATCACTAGGAATGGCTTGACTAGACCAAGTGTGCCTGACTCTCTAGGCTCTTCATAAACAGTGCTCTCAGAAGCAACTTCTGTCCTAGTCTGCCCTGTGGAGCCTCTGGAATCTGCTTACCTAGTGTTCCTAGCTGTAATGGACTTCCTTGAGGTACAGCTGGGTTCAGAGGATCCTGTATCCAGAAGATGCCTTCCCCCTACACCAGCATGCTGGGATCTGTGAGTAAATGGGCTTCCTAGAAGTCAGTTACAGTCAGGGTCTAATAAAAAAAATAATAGTAAAATTTGAACTGTGCTCTTTTGCTATGCATTAGATGTTGATTGAGTTTTGTTTGTTCAGTTGTGTAGAAGATTTCCATGATATGTTTGATTTCCTTTTATGGTATTCAAATAAAGGAAACAGAAAATTCAAAGGAACTCAAGATTAGAGGAGTTACAGCCTAACTTCTTAGAGCCAAGGGACTTCTAAGAAAGTACTGTGGGAAGCTTTAGATGATGGTTTGTGGACTGCAAGGACAAAAGTATGGGCAGGAACTTGGTCTGCCAAGGGCTACACATTTCCTTTCTATCTGCTCTCACAGACAGGGGGGATAGAATGACTTCCCATTTTCAGAAGAAGTAATCAAGGCACGTGGCATGTTACAAATCTGCCAGGGGCTCCAACAGTCATGGACAGATACTTAACAATGGTCATGAGAATATAAAGCATGGAAAAGTACTCAGGATATGTTTGTTTTCCATTGAGAAGAAGTGAAAAATACCCGTCTTGTAATTGGATGCTCAATAAACAAATTTACTGCAACAGTCAAGCTTCCTACCACTTGCATGCTGAGTTCAAATGAACAGGATTAGGTGGCTAGTGATAGTACCAATAACTAAAAGGTGAACAATTTATTTTAAAAGGAACTATAGTACACTAAAAACTGAATGAATCTGATTGCATTTACAACATGGAAGATGAAACTGTTCATCCCCTGCTCTCTACTACAGCAATTGCAGATGTTACAAGCACTGTAACTCAAGGAAATTATTCTAATTTGTATACTTACAAGCCCATTCAAATAAACAATAACTGTAATTTACCATGTATCCAGAACAGTTCTTCTCTGCAGACTTCAATAGAGACAGTGAGTCTTTCCTTAATCCCTCTGATTTTAAGTTTGTTTATCATAATACAGGGAGGTTATGTACTGAATAGAGGTTGTTTTAGAAAATTAAATCTCCTGAGTTATTAGATGAGGCTTGGTGCCTAAACAAGCACAGAGACAAGAATGAGTTGGTTCCAAGAAGGGATCACGACTACATAAATCAGTTTATCCATGGAAGGTAAAACTCCTGTAAAGCGTTGTCTTTATTTCATGGTGTGATGAAAGATAACTAATTTTAAAATTTATTTTAAAAGGCTTGATTCTCTTCCACTGAATGGGGTAGCTTGCCACTGAACCAGACACTGAATGGTCAGAGTCAGACCATTAGTGAAGCCTGAAAACAACTAATGCAGAATGAGTATTCCTGAACATTTCACTGCATTATACACTTTCAGAATGTACATTTAGAAGTATACCTGTGGCTTCCTAGAAATATTCAGTGCCTGTAATAGGGAAAAAGATGCCAGGATGATTAGTTTTTTCAGTTAAAAGTGTATACATTCTTCTTCATACAGGATGTAACCACTAAGAAATCTTTGACATTTCTCTTTGAAAAGATTACAGATCTTTCTCTAAAACACCCATTATAAGTGCTATCTCATTATCTACAGTTAATGCTCTTACCTTTTTATAGCAACCATTTTTCAAATGTCTTTTGAGTCAGTGCCTCACTCTAGTAGCCATTGTGCCTTTGAACACTCTATTCTGCCCAGTGTCTAAATTGCTGACTACCCCAAATCTGGAAGATGAATTACTGCATTGAAAAATATTCAAATATCAAAATGGCTGCTGTGTTTGATAGAAACAGCTTTAAAGATTCAAAGTTGTCAAGCCTAAATATTCCCAGTATTAGCAATGCATTAGGGGAATCAGGAATGCATTTACCATTTCATATGATAATGACTCTAGAGCTAGTGGGATAAATGCATCAGAAAATACAGTGTGTAACTTCCTTACCTCTCTCTCTGTGTTCTCTTTTTCAAGAACTGTTGTTTACACTGATATCTCCTGTGTTGATACAGAAGTTATGCTACCTCTGCTGGTAAATCTGGCTATTTTAATCTGTTTATATGTTTATGTGTTCATGCAGTAAAAATGTGCTTGGTACATCCTCTGGTGGCAACACTTGGAAACATCAGTTGGATGCGCAAAAAACCTGACTCTCCAGCTTCTGTCTTCATGTATTAGAGCTGCCTTTTCCCTGCTTAAGCAGAGGAAATCTGCTGGGCAAGAGTGTTCAAGAGGAATCAGTAGAGAGCAGACCACCTTCATCCCAGGCTGGGCTGTCCCAGGACAGCATCACAAAGCTGTTCTCCACTGGAGTTCAGAGGGCTTATGACACAATCAATCACAACTCCTCATTTTCACACCTTCATGCCATCCTGCCACCACAAACTACTACGTTTTTATGGAAGAGAAGTAAAATGATGTAAGTTGGTTGTGGTTTGGTTTTCCCTGGTGGGTGCCTCGTGCCCAAGGAAACTGCAGCAACCCTTTTGAAGAGCCAGCACTCAGACAAGGTGGTAAAAACCCCATGCCATGGAGGGAGGTACAGGTGACTCTCAGTATTTAATGCAAAGTAAGGACAGAGTAAGGAGTATTGAAGCAGTTTTCCATTAGGATGGATGAGTCTGACTGAGCAGAAGCGGACAGCATGACCTTTGAGAACCAGAAACATGAGGTCCCCTCATCTCTCTCCCTGTTTCTTCTTCCCAGACAGCCCAGGCACATGTCTCTCAATGATGGAAGCCAGTGAGCAGGATGATGTCAGTTATGGACTTATAAAGTACACAAGGAATGAAGAAAGAGCTATGAAATAGGTGTGCAATTATATTAGTTTAAAATTGGCTAGCACGTGATTGTCTGAGGAACATGTGTAAATAGCTCCTTTTCTGACCAGGAGGTTTTCTGTTTAATCTAAAACATAGTTATTTGCTTTTCTTCCTTTTTAGCCTTTTAACTTCAAGAGATGGGCAACATGCAAGATATTTTACTGTACCACTTTTCACTCCAGCAGCAAAGAGGGATTAGTTACTATTTAATCAGCTGCTTTCTTCCCAATACTTGTTGATTAAACCCATGAAATTAAGTTATGCAGCTTTTGCAGTCCAGGGAAGTGGAGGGTGCCAATGGCAAAATTCTGTCTGCTGAGGTAAACCTCATGAGGAAGGAAGAAAGGATGAGAAAGAGAGATATCAGGAACGGCCACGAGGTTGTACCAGGTGGTATCAGTAGCAACTGATGATCACTTGCACCACAGTCCACAGAGATGACAGAATAAACAGTTTTTTTCAGAGGAGAGGGCTGTTGGCGGATGCAAACACAGCCTTAAGGCAGGTAAAAGGATGTTAGGAAGAGGACAAATTTCTCTGTCACTGCCTGAGGGCACTTTCAGGACACTTCCTGTTCCCATGGATGTGCCTGATATGGGACAGTGTTTGTCCCAGAGCCCCTGGCCAGTCTTAGCTGAGGTGGTGGAGCAGGACCAGCTGCCAGGCCCTGTCCTGCAACCCCAGGGAGCCCCAGTCCTCATGGTGCCGTGCTACACTGCTATACCCTGAAGGACCCAAGAGGAATCAGGGGAAGGCAGGGGGACATGGACTCTGAAGTGAGTGTTCAAGTGTTCAAGGCCAAGTTCGATGGAGCCCTGAGCCACCTGGTCTAGTGAAAAGTGTCCCTGCCCATGGCAGGGGAGCTGGAACCAGATGATCATTAAGGTGCCTTCCAACCCAAGCCATCCCATGTCTCTATACTTAATCAGACTGCATTATTAGAAGGGCAAACTACTAGACACTCTGAGTACTAGAATGTCTTACTATAGCTCTGGCAAGAGTAAAACTTGTGCAAATATATAACAAACATGATAAGCCAGCAATAAATAGCTCTTAGGCCACCTCCTACTGCTCAGAAATTATTTGCCTGACATGGTATATAAGAGACAGGTCCTTAAAAGAGTTTTGCAGAAGTGAAGCATTTGGACCATCTGTCACGTGAAAGGGAGGAGACAGAAATGCAAAGATTTCTAGTCCTAACTTGTATTAATAAGAAATTATTAGCAATAAGCACTTCGAGACAATCAGATCCTTATGTTCCCAACACTGCCTGTTGACTATGGACAGCACACAGGTTGGAAGGGTTTCTGACTTTTGATATGAAGCCACACTTAAGCCAGGAAGAATTCATCAGCTAAATAAGCGCTTCCAGAAAATTAGAGCCTTATGAACCCAGCACTGCCTGCCAAACCTTTGGACAGAACACAGCCTGGAAGAATTTCTAACCTCTGCTTTGAAGCCACACTTAATAGCTAGGAAAGAACTTTCCCCACAACAGCTCCCGAAAAAACCTTTTACTAATACAAGTATGTGACACTTATTGCGGGTTTCGCAATGCCGGTGATAACGTTCAGCTGCAAGATTGTATTTAATTGATAATAAAAGACCCCAAAAGTGCAAACCCCTTTCAAGCGTGGTCTGAGCCCAATGGCCAAATGCAGATATCATCTGGCAGACAACAGGACATGGAGTTACCTGGTATGGCAAACATCAGCCACAGCTGTCTCTTACCCATGGACAGTGCCTTACTCAAAGCTATAGACACCAGCCAAATGTGGGAGTCAGCACTGGCAACCCCCATCTTTGAGCCAGGCTGACACTCTCACAGCCAGGTTGTGTGCAGTCTCCTGCTGATGCCTGCCTCTCCTTGATAAGACCAGCTCTTGCCTAAGTGCCTCTTTCTATCCTGCTGGTGACTATCTGGCTGCCAGCATCAAGGGAGCAGAGGGCTGCTGAGCCAAGACAAGCAGCCCACTCATGCCCTGCCCCACCTCTGCTGGCAGAAGGGAATTAGCAGTGCTATCTCCTGGCAACATCCAAATGAGTGACTTCTCCTCAGTCCATAGGAGAGTGACTACCATGTCTCCCAAAAAGCAGTTTTGCAGGAAAAAAAAAAAAAAAGCAGTGCTACCATGCTCCAGGGGGCAGTTGCAAGTAGAAATTGAAAGGCAGCTTGGTATAATGTCCTAGGGGCAAGTGTGTATCACTAGCCTCGCCCTACAGCTCTGAAAGGAGTGGATCTCAGAGAGTGCCAAGACCTAGGCTGAGGATGGCTGTTCCTAAGCTAAGAGGTTTGCCAGGGTTCTGTATGAAAGTGTGACTCTATGTACAAATCCCACACACATGCTGCCTGGGTGATGTGTTGACTGTATTGTCCAAACAACATTGTATTACTGGATGCTTCACATATTTTCTATCATAGGGCCTTGATATTAAAGAATGATGGGAAGATATAGAACACAATGTGGATTAATGAATTAAATTTTCTGTCTGGGTCATTCAAGGATCAGGTGAAGTTAACTGAAGGATTTCTTCCAGTCTTAATAACAGGAAGTTCATTACTTTGTTGACATTAGTGTTACTGAGGCTATAGATAGACAAGATGGTAAACCTGTTTTAAGATGCCTATTACAAGACCAAAAACCCTGTGGCCATATGACACAAAGCACTAAAACAACTTCAGTCTGTCAGTTCTAATTTGTTCCAAATATTTTGAATTCTTAGTACAACTTCAATCTGTCTTGACAGATCAGTTTTTAGCTCATCCTGCCCACTCTAATTTTATGCTGAATACACATCAACTCTTTACCCATAGCTGGGATAAAGCCTGGCATATATCCATACACTGTACTCTGGCTAATTCATCAGAAATATGCCCGTGCCTCATTCAGATTGGATTTGTACCACAGGCTGATCCAGGAGCACACAGATCTTACATATTGGAAGCACAGCCCGTGTGTGCCCTATTGACAGAAATGGTATGTGACAGAAAGAATCTAGGAGGAAAGTAAAAAGTATAAAAGCTGGAGGAAAGCTGATGAGCAAAAAAGAATGAGACATGACTTAAAGGGGGGAAGGGGGAGGGAGGGGGAGAAAAAACAGGCATGTAAAACAAAAGATGTGAAACCCATGCACAACACTGCATGTAGTGTAAATAGGGTTACACATAGTACCAGACACAGAGCATTGAGAATACAGATTAAAGGTAACTCAAGGCTAGGCAGAAGGTCAACACAAGCTTCTCACCTTGATGAAGGATTTAATGGGTGAAAATCTGTGAGCCCTTTTATAAAGACCAAGCCTAATAGAGTGAACTTTTCCACTTTAATGTTGGTTGATCATAAGTAATTGCAAGTCACTTTGGTGGTGCAGTCTGGATTGGACATACAGATTTGAACATATTTTTACCACAGGTCTGAACCTAAGGGTATACTGCTGGGTACAAACAGAAAGAATGTACCAAGAAAGCGGGAGGACTCTATTTGAAGAGGAAAAAGTCTCATTAAAATCTAATGAGAGACAATTTAAGAGACTAAGGAGACAAAAAAACCCCAAATGATCTCATTAAATTAGTAATTGACAAACTCTTTAAAGCAGATTAAGACTTCACAGATATCTAACTCTTTCGTTGCTCTAGCCAAATGTCCTCTTCTTACAGGTGCAACTGCTTTGGTTTGGGTGACGCTGCTGCACATAGGTGTCCACCACAGCTAAAATGTGAGTTGGAATTTGTTGCTGAGGTGTTTTGATTTTTTCCTTTCATTCTTCTGGCTGCTAGGGAAAGGAACAGGTATAAGGAAAGTGAGGGGAACAGGGATATCTCATCACCTGGTCTCTTGTTGCCCAAAACTGAATGTATTTTAGTTCTTGCTTCTTAGAAACTGGTGGGAAAGTAATATTATTAAAAAACTGTGAAATCAATCTCATCTATGCACAGTTAAATTTCTTTCTATATCAAAAGACTCCAAAAGTAATACCAGATTGCTCCTTTCTAACTGACTAGTAAGTAAGAGAAGATGTGTATTAAAGATTGCAAAGTCTCTCCTACGAGGAGCCGGTAATGTAACCACATATTATCACTCTCTTTATTTACAGGACAACTGACAGATACTTCTCCAAAAAGCATTCCTTTTTCTTGTCTCTCTCTTTGCGAAATAAAAGCAATTACACAACAAAACAAAGGCAGAATACAGGTTGGTTTAGAAAGGAACTGAAAGTGAAATATTTAGCTAATATATCAGAAGTCCTGTAAAATGTGTCTAAAACTGGTTCAAATTTTAGTAATTTAGGGTATTCTAACTTGAAACTTCATTACAATTCAGAAAAGTTCTAGAAATGTCAAGAAGGGCACTTTCTTTCCTTGAAGGTGGAACAAAGACCCATCTTCCAAGGGCTTCATTGGCTCCTCACTTTTGAAATCCCAATATTGAGCACACTATGGGCTCTTCTCTCAAGACAAATAATCTTTCAAAAATAATTTATGGGGTTTTTGGAATTAAAAAAAAAAATTTTACTGTACAAAACTGCAGTTTATCATGCACATAAATGGCAATCGGATTCGGCTCTGATTCAAAAAGAAGTGACACTGGCAACTTATTGGTTGTTCCTCCATCTCTTAAAACCAGAAAAATTTCCTCATCATTCTGTCTCTCAGCTTTACAATTCTGACACTCACTGTTAAGGACAGTGAAAGAAAGTTCCTGCAGCTTGTAATTTCGAGGCACCAATAGGACCTTCCTTCTCTGCATTTATGAACCCCAAATGAAAATGGTATGAATAAGCTTGTTAGCCTTTTAGTGATTAAAAACAAAGTTAATTTTGATGGAACACTAACCATAATTATGGTAATCAACTCTAAAATGAGAATGAATTCTTAATATTAGATTCAATTTTGCTAATGAGAAACTGGATTTAGTAATTGTCACTTGATTACCTAACCAAGAGATGCAAAGAAGTATGGAAAGCCTGAACATAATACACTACTCAAAACTCTTTAGGAAAGGGTGAATAACGGCCAACCTTTGCGAACAAGGATTTGGGAAGGGCTCTCCCCATGTGGGTGTGCCCTTCAAGCCTGTGCAGTGGATTTTTTAGGTGAGGCACAGCGTGCACAGAACTGGCCCCACCGTTTAAGTCCTAAGGTCCATTTGCCACAGCCGAGCAAGCTTGGACAGTGACAGTGAAGTCCTCAGGACTATCTACAGCACCCGGTGTTAACCGGGGCTGACCCTGCTGAGCATCCGAGATTGGATGGCAGGGAGGCATTGAACTGCCGGGGCGGTCCCTACTGAGACTTGAACTCGCGACCTTGGGATTCAGAGACCGGAGTGCTCTCCATTATACCACGGGACCGCCATAAGGAAAGGGTGAATACTGTATTATCAAGTAGCATACAAAATGTGACTGTGCTCTGCAGCCACTGATTACTAAACACATGAGGGAAAGAAAGAATATACAGCAACAAGGGAAGGTGTCAGGTCAGGAGAAGCAAGAGGAGGTTGTATTTCAGAATAGCAAACAAAAGTAACATAATACAGGTGTGAAGAGGCCTTTGTAGGGAAGAGGCAGAGTTCAGATTCAAGGGCAGGATTACAGGACGCAGCAAATCTCCTTCCATAGTGGTGCTTACTTGAGACACTGCAGGTACTGCCTTGCAGAAACCAGTAAATTTTACAAAATTTCACAAATGTTACTTTTTCCCAAGAACTCAGATAGCAGGGACCTCTGAAGTTGGGTATCTAAACTCAAACAAAACCTGCTTTCCAGGCAGTGGCAAAGGCCCTGAAAACACAGGAATTTTTTTCCCATCGCATTCTGGGCAATTCAGCACAGCAAGCATCTAGGAAGGGCTGCCAACCACTGTGCCATGGGGAAACCTTGTGAGAAAAGTGTTTATGCCAAACAGGTATGTAAACATCTGTCATGCAGAGCACACTTAGTCTGGACTGTCCTATGGTTCAAGAGCAAGGTGTCATTGCTCTAATATTACTATTACAAAGAAAGCCCTTGGGGACTACTGTGGGTTCAGGGTGCTCACAGCTCAGATTCACATTTTCTAACAGCTCTGATTCCATTAAAATCAAACAGATGGATTCCATTTTGCAAGTGAAAAGCAAGAAAAAACAGTGGGACTCCCTTAAGAGTTGAAGTCAACCCAGCACTGGGATTTGGTGGTCCTCAAACCACTGGTGGCTCTGCTGCCACAAGCCCAAACACCATGGAGATCTCTGTTGCATCCACAGTGATGGTGCCCTGAGTCATGGGTGTGCCAAGACCCCACTGGGGCCACAGGACTGACTTTGCAGCCACTGTTACTCATGAGGACACCACTGCTACAGCCTGACCTGCCACTGTTTCTGCTGGGCCTTACTGCGGCTTCAAATTTGTGATGACTTAGGTAGTGGCAGTTTGTATTTGATTTCTGGTATTTATTTGTGAATTTTATCCAAGTAGATGTGATCTTGACATATGGCTTAATCTACAGTTTCCTTTCCAGTTTTAATAGAAACCAGTCTCAAATTTTATACATGTAATATTTCTTGCAAAGTATTTCTTTGCCTGGAGATCCCTCCTTGAACAAAGGGCATAGGTCAGAAAAAAAGCAGATGCCAAATTATGATACAGAGAGAAACATCTGCAGATACACATTTTCTTTGTTTGCCTTTTATGCTGAGGAACAAACCTTGCCTGAAGCTCTATAGTATGCAGACATCTAGTGGTTGGATAATATAGTGCAATTAAACATCTTTACAGGACACCTATAAAAATTTTGGCACATCATCTGAAGGCCAGGTACCTCGGGTTCTGTTGAAAACGCATTCTTTGGCTCTGTAAGATTTTTCTCATTCATTACAGCCCTAGTCACAGGTATTTTGAGATGCTCTGGTATTCTAGGATTCCATTTTAAATTGTGTGAAACTGGGGTGGTAAAAGCACAAAATGCCAAAAAATCAGGAAGATTCAAAATGCTGCAGAACATCTACTAAATCACAGCCTAAAATTTCACACTGAGACTCATGCTTTTGGTAATCATTACTGGCTTCCCTACCAAGAGCACACAGCTCTCTTGGATTTTTTGTGATTGTTTTATAGTTTTCTTTTGAGTAAACATCTCCTTATCTATGTAAATTGCTAGATTTCTAATCCATGAATAAATCTTTCAGCTACCTTTGGGTTACCTTTTTTTTGGTTTTGCTCAGCCACACATGATTACACTATTAAAGAGACCAAGCCTTTTTCAAATTATGATTCAAGATAATGAAACTCAATTCCAACTGACCTATAGTGCATTGAGAAACAAAACAACAAAAAAATCCCAACTGGTCTCTTCACAACATGAGGTTAAATACACATTTTCCAGAACTGCTTTATACCTGTTATTTAAAATACTGCTGACATGGTGTATCATATGCAGCTCTATGTGTCTCACTGACATCATAGCTTTCATGTTTCATGTTCACCGCTGTCAGATGTTTACATGGGAGGCTTTTCAGAAAGCACTGTTTGTAGTGTATATTTATATTAGAGCCTGAGGGAGGAAAAGAGTTTATGTCCATGTAAGATCAAGTTGTTTTTGTCTCCATCTCAGACACAAACATCACCTTTAATAATAAGCACAGGAGTTGCTTATGCACTTGAATCTCCTGCCTTCTCAAGTGTTTCACCATATAAAAGAATGGAGTTTGTGTTATGACTTTATTTCTTTATTGTCTTCCATCTCAGCAGATGTGGTGGGGGTGGGAAGGTAACCCAACACAGGGAATGTGGTGAACAGCAAGCATTAGGGATAAGGATTGCTATCCAAGGACAAGCAGGCAGTGGTGGGAGAGGAGCAGGAGAGCAGAAGTCTCAGGGAATAAGGCTGGCTAGAAGTGGTTTCTGATCACTGATTTGGGAGTTGGCTGTGATTTAGTCAGCTGGTGTTACACAACCCAGAATGGACTACTTCCAACACAAACAAGTTGAGATGGAATTAGAGAAGGAGTATTTCCAGCCACATCCCTGCTAGTGAAAAGGACACTTAAGAAAGTTTCTTTAAGCTCTTTTTTCTTTACTATCTTTATGCTTTCTTTTTTCTTTGTTATTCAAGGCTCAAACAGCTCATTGTGTACTTTACAGGGCAAATTGTTTTCAGGTTTATCTAATATTACCCCATCTTCAGTTGTTTCCCTGATATCTGGGGAGGAGAGGGCCTCTGGATCACGATGAGGTCAGGCTTTGGGGAAGGCCAAGCAGAGGTAAAGATCTGCCATTGTCTCTGTATGCAGCATGGGAAGAACAGCAGTGAGAAGGATTTTAAGACACCAAACAGAAGAGTCACAAAAAATAACCCAGCACTGAAACACAAACCTTGCCTTAGAAGTCATCATCACAGCAAATCAGAGAGAAGACTGAAGAGATGACCTGACTACTGAGTCAATGTTGGGGTTTTAACTTTGCAGATAAGGCTAAGTTAGGACAAAACAAGTTCTGCTGGACAAAGACTATGTGTTGCATGTCAGTAAGAAGAGTCTCTAACTGCTGGGTCTTTTTCTTCTGCCTGGCATCATATAGTCAGTTTGTGATCAGAGGGGAATCCTCATGTGATACAAGGGAGAAGGCATATGCAAAGTGAGTGTAATGTTCTTTAATACACCTGAAGCATTCAAATGAATACTGTAAGGAAAAGCCCCACGAGCAAATGAATAATGTCTTCAGAGCAAGTGTCAAACATCATTCAGTATAAAGAACCTGGGGCAGAATAATGAATAACAGGCAAAAAGGGAAGGGAACAGAACTTTAACACAAATTAATTAAACAAAGTGAGAAACCCAACCACACAAATACCAACAGTGCCAGTGAGCTGATGATAATCATACAGTCTTCATGCCATAATTTATTAACTTTAATTAGAAGTTCTACTGTTCATTTTAAATTGTTCTTGTTTTAAAAATTATCTTTCTCTGTATAGCACTCTAAAGACAGGAATACACACACAGATGTGTGCTTACAATGGCAGTTGCACTTTCATAAATAAATGTGCAATAAATATTTCCAAACACATCCCACATGGACCAGACTTAAAAGGTGTTGTGGATGATTCTCCAGCAACCTGACATTTCAGCAGGCTGCACTGTTGTATACAGGAAGAACACAAATCAAACTCCATGGCTGATCACACCATCATGAAATCCAGCTGAAGAGAAAAAGGCACGCCAAAATTTGTCCTCCTTCCACACTTCTCAACCCTTAGATGGTTTTCCCCTTTTCCTCTACAGCCATTAGTCCCCCTGGTGCTTCCCCCATTTCTACAAGGAAGGAAGCTTCTCACTGGAGTTGATGTGACACCCAAGAAAGAATTAATTTGCACTAGTGCTGTGCCCACCAGTCAAACTCAAAGAAGGCGAGTCTGAGCTTACAGCAGCTGCACCCTGGCAGAACCTGGGAAACACTGATGTGTATGACTCCTTGTGAAACTGCATGTGCATGGATGCCCTCTCCTCATTCCTTCTCCAGTCTCAGCAAAATCCAGCCGAAATTTCTCAGTAAAATTATTTTTTCTTTTTGCTGCCCTGTAGTTAAGAATTTTTAACTCTTCAGCAACAGTAGTCTTCAGCTGTTGTCTGAGATTCCGGAACACCAATGAACCAACCTTTAGGAGGCAGACAGGGATGCTGGTCAGAGACCACTCATTTCCTCTTAGTATCCTAGCTCACTCCTCTTTCCATACACAGCCACTATACCATGCTTGCCAATACAATGCCTGGGGTCAAGTCTATCCTTTAACCCACAGCAATTTATGCCTGGTTACCTCCCAGGTATATTTTGGGAACAGGCCTATAATTCATTATTGCTCCACCTATGCCTTGATTTTCACACAAAGGAAAGCTGGGAGCCGGGGATGAAGATTTAGGGACGCACGGTGCTCTCCAAGAAGCTCCAGTGATTTGGATAAATGGAAGTCCAAGATCATAGCCCATGGTGCAAAGCATGTTGCACTATGGTCTGAAGTCAAGCTAAAAGTTTAAAGCCTCCAAGTTTTCCTAGGGACTCCAGAAAATTAGAGTAACTCAAAGAACTTTTCACCTGCAGAGGAAAGATCATCAACAGCAGACATTCTACTCCAACTCACCTGCCTTCACCCAAGAGCTGGACTTCTTCCTATTACCAATGCCTTCCTGCAGTCTACCAGAAGCCTGTGGAGTCAGATCTTGCCTGATGAGGCACATAGCTGCTTTTAATTATGTCATTGATTTCTTGATCAACAAATGCCTAACTGCTCAGCACCTCTTCAAAAGTTGTAATTCACATTTCTAATGAATCTTTGAAATTATGGGGAGCAGTATGCACATCAATATTTACCTTTAAAAATACTTCCAGATAGCAATCTGATTCAGAATTTTAGCAGCTGTAGGCTTGGAGAGGAAGTATTTCATTTAGGAACTTGCACACATTTAGGCCCTTAGAACACCTTTATCAGTTTTTATGATTTCTTAAAAATGTTAATACAATGACAGGCATGTGGGACTCTAACTGGAGAGCAGCAGAGCCTTGCCATACTCAATAAAATCTCACATGGGTGCAGTGTAACTGAAGTAATACACAGAGAGTCCTTCCTGCAAATTCCTCCCTGTGAATTCCTACCAAAACCAGAAAAAATAATTTAACTTTTCCCAACACACCATGAATGTGAGTTGACCAATCTGTAATTAGAATGGGTGTGTTTTGCGAATGAATTTGTTGTCATAATTAGATCTAGTTCTTAAGACAAGATGCAGTTATAAGTATTTTTACCAGTGGGTTTTTTTCCTCTTTCAACGCCAAGCCTAGGAAAAAAAAAGTCTGACAAATGTTGAGACATTTACTAGCCTCAATTCCTCAGTAGTAGTATTTATATGACTAGAAGTTTACTGCACAAGGCAATGTCTGAAAGAACACAAATACCGGAAGCAAGCACAGGAAAAGGAAATAATGGACTTTTTGGTGGAGACATTACATCATTT
This sequence comes from Sakesphorus luctuosus, assembly GCA_013396695.1. NCBI lineage: Eukaryota > Metazoa > Chordata > Aves > Passeriformes > Thamnophilidae > Sakesphorus > Sakesphorus luctuosus. Next base: position 193,166 of record VWZD01007534.1, on the reverse strand, counting down.
GCTTTGCAATATATCTGTATTTTACAGCCAAAACAATATCAGCCAGCTCCAAGATAAGGAACGCATTTATTTAGAGAATAAATCTAGTTGATTTCATCACAATGTCAATATTTGCTATATTACTACTACAGTTGCTGTCAGTTAACACTCAGTAGTTGTGTGCAAAGGGAGATGATCTGAATGAGCTGTGCATATAACCTGAGAATTGCCAGGTTCAGAACATGGTTCACTACAATTTCAGAGGTTTCTTTCATTGCTGGGCACAAGGAGACAGGAATAGGTCTTCACCTTGCAGAAACCAGATGACTTCCACCTCACATAGCTTTATTTTGTTTACCCAAGATGTTAGTACCAAACCTGATGACCAGGACAAATTATCAGGCTCCTGTCCAAAACTGCAGACAGTCCAGCCTAGCCATTGCCGGCTATTGCATCAGAGACTTCTCCCTGCCCTGTGGTATGATGTGTATCAGTGGGAGGCCAGGCTCTGGTGATCATGGGTTGGGCTCTGGTTGCAGCTGCTTGGGGAGTCATCCTTGCAAGAAGAGGGACAGCAGCCACTGAAGCTGCTACATGCATATGCTGGGGACACTGAGGGGCAAAGTGTGGGTTTGGCCAGCACAGAAATCTTGAACCCATAGATTAGATATTGGGGTTGTATTTCATTAAATGTGGGCAGAAGACGGAGAGGAACTCCTTAAACATACCTCTAAGAAATACAAGTTTCTATAGGCCAAAGGAGCAATGTGGCAACTGCTATTCTGCTAAGCCCAATACAAACAGGCAATCTCATGGGGGGCTGCTTGCTGCACATTTTCTGTGCATTTATTGCAATGCATGCTGCCAAGGGGTATCTCCAAAGGTAGCGTGTGTTTCTGCAGTACCCCCAGTTACAAACACAGTAAGTGCTCAGCAGTATCTACTCCCCGTCACCCAGCTCACTTGCAGAGTGTGGGTTTCTCCTGTTGTTTCAGCTGCCCCAACATACACGTAAATTACTCACTCAGAGAGTTCGTAACTCATTATTCAGCAGCAGCTCTGCCCATAACCCTTGACAAGGTGGATTAAGGATGCCTTCTAACACTGCATTTACCATTGCCTAGGGATGACTTTGTGACTGATGATTGATCTGCTCCAAGGGAGTAATCTCCCCCTTGCGAGCCCGCAGTTTGCATCTTCATTGTGCCCCAGCCTGGTGCTTGCCACCTGTGCCTCTGAGATTCTTCCACTCACAGAGGTCTCTGCATAAACCTGCCCCCTCATGCCAGTACAGTGGACCTCACTAATAGCTACAGTGATCGAAGCTGCTGTTCCACACATTACTGACTCCATCCTTCAAATCTTGGTGTTTCACAGCAATTAGAAGCTATGGTCTTGACTAGCTGGTTTAGACTACCATTCCCTTATCTTCTCTGTCAGGTAAGTCATGTGTGGCCCAGCATTGCAAACTCCATGCTGTGCAGTGAGCTCAGGACATGCAGAGTAGGTCCTGAGACCACCATCTTCAGCAATGTACAGAACAAATGCAACTGTCATAATTCATGCAAGAACAAAGGCTGATAATTTTCTGCCTGAATTGAACACTTCTTTGCAAAGTTCCATGACCCATCAAGTAGAAAATAATTGAGACAATTCTGTTTATTGTTATACTCATTAAATTTCCTTAGTTCCAAACTGTCCTTTATTTCAGTAAGGTTCCCAATAATGAAAATGTCATTCAGCTTTATTCAGATAAACAATGTTAAATGCATAAGTTTGGCAGAGAAGAGTTCCTTTCTGCCAAAAAATTATATCTGAATTTGTATAATACTCTTTGTGAACCATGTTTTCCTTAGTTTTATAGAATGCACTTCCCCTCTACAGAAAAGATGGTTACTGACAGCACAAGAAATGATATGGAATAAAATTAAATCTAACATTCAAGACAATAATGAATATTTCTATATTAGCATTCATACCAAGCTTAAAATCAGTACTATTTGGATCACAGATGAATATTTAATGCTATGGCAAAGTAACTATAAAAGCCAATATAGCTACCATTGAAAAATAATTAACGGTGAGAATTGGAAGATTTAATGTGTTTGCTTCTTTTAATGTACAGCCCCATTCACAGAATTTCACTGGACCATGTGGACAGACCAACTGTCACAGCTGTCTATCACAGCTGAATTAGATGAAGACAAACAATACAGGCTTTGTAGTTCAACTGAAGCAGCAGCCTCAAAAGTTTCCATTTCTCATCTGCGGGCACTGTGGGAGCATTGTCCTCTCCCTCTCTGAAAAGAGAATGGAACAATTATGTTACTGAAATTCCTCTGCAGTGGGTCTGAAAGACTGTTTATGTCCAGCCAGGGAGACAGGGAAAACTACAAGCTGAGATTTCATGACAGCAGGTGGGAGCAGTTTCAGAGTATATACTTCAGTGACATAATGGTCCTGATTCTTCTCTTTCAGGGTAAAGCCAGTGCTGGAAGATTTACTAGCAATGGAGGAAATGGTAGTAAAAATGCAAAGTTAAATGCAGTGGTAAAATTATTAATTCAAACCAAAGTTTTACAATTGGCTTTCTGAATCAATCTGGTAATTAATTCTAATGTGGTGTGCATGGCAGTAAATGAGAAAGAAAAACATACTAGTCACAGAGAATTTTTTACCATTTACTCTTTTAGGGACCTTACCAAGTGAAGTGCTGAGTATTCGGCTCTCATGGGAGTGAGGTGGGCTCAGCAGATAGAAAGCAATCACCCCATTTATCCCAATGGCAGCAATATTCTTATTCATAGCAGTAGAGATTAACCAATACTTGATTTCATGCAGACAGACATTCATGGTCTTTGGCATAACAAGAAATCAGCTGCTCAGGTTGCTCCAGTGCTCTCAGTTCAGATGCAGTGCCAAACCATTACATTCTGTTGTACTAACAATCTCATTTTTTTCCCTGAGCTTATTTTAGTTTTAACTATATCTTAGTTCATACACACAAACTATCCACAAGTGCTTGGGTCCAAATGATCATCTGAGATTACAAGGGAGAATCAACACATTCTGAAGAGTTCCCACTCTTTTCTTTAAAGACAGAGTAGAGGTTGTCAGCCACCATCAACACTGCTAACTCAGTGCCTACACAGAGACAATCCATGTCATCCTTTGCATGTGCTCTCTGGTTCATTCTGGCAGCAGGACCATTTGATGGTCCACTTGAGGAGCTATCAACCATCTGCCTTCTAAGGGAGGCTGTAAGTCCTTCACAGAACAGTGGGGTTTAGCCGTGGTTACACTCTACATAATAGCACAGAGGATTCTCAGTTCTTCCTAGGGTTTGGTATAAAGGTGTAACATAAAAACCCCCAAGTAATAGTAACAAGTTATTCTCCATCTCTGGAAAAACTCTTGGCATGTTTTTCAGTGGGCTACTGATACAAGGGACCAACCCCCTCACTGAATTGAACAGAAAGCTTCCATTTCCATAGCCAGTATGTACTGGATCAATGACTAAGACTGAAAAATCTGAGTGAGAAAGCGCAAAAGAAGCCAATATCTTTGTGTTCTTAAGGTTCTGTGTAGGCAAACTAATGCTGTGACATAGTGACACTTTCTCAATCTCAATTAGTACTAAACTAATTAAGAAAACTGTTTTATACACTGCAGTGAGTAGTATCTCTCCTCTTTCTTGGATAATCCCTAGTGTGATGTAAGGGTGATTGAGTATCTAATTACTCCTTAATTGAATGCACATTTTATACATTTTTAGCTAGTTCAAGCTTAATGCTTTTAGTCCAAAAGTCAGTCAGTGAAATTAAGTTGAAGTGGGATTTAGGCAGCTATTGTATTAATGGATTACTTCTGGAAAGGAGCCTAATTATGAACCAGTTCTAAGATTTTAAATGCATTTGTTATAGAAATACTTAATGTATTCAGTGACAAAAGACTGATTGTATGTATTGATAGTGTTGTTATTCATGTTTACTGTTTATTCTTGTTTAACAATAATTTTTCTACCATGCTAAATCAATAGCACTGTTCCATTATGTATATGATCAAGTAACACACTACTCAGGCTAAAGATTTATATGGATATGAAGATACCTGCTTCTCTTACTCTGTTGAAAAGTATTTGGAAATGCAATATTTGTTCTTCAATTGTACAAATGGGCACATGTATTATAATCAGAAAATTGCCTAGATGCCTTGCTGGTTTATAGATTATATTTCTGCCCCTGAAATTTCCTTCCCTTGGGTTGAGTACTACATATATTAAGTAGAGTCCCACTGCTTCTGATGAAATGCTCTACAGGCCAGAAAAAAGAAAAAGAAAACGCAAGAAAACCTTTCAGGATCAGTACCATAAAGTGTAAATCCCTGCAAAATCTGAGAGTTGTTACCACAACACCCCTGGTTCAAAAAAATAATAAAAAATACAAACAAGGTCAATTAAAACTCAGTAATCAACATTAGAAAGTAAAAAAAGAAATCGTTCTATTTCCACAAAGATTTAAATCTCTTTCATATAATAATTTTATGTACCTATATTCCTCACAGAGAAAACTTTCTTTTACAAAACTAGGATAAGTGCAACACTATAAATTTTATCTAAGAAACAAGGAACAGCAGCAGGAGCAAAGATAAGGCCAATCTGTTATATTTTTAAGAACAAACGCTCCCAATATTCCTATATCAATAGAGAGAATATATTTAAAAGAGAAGATATAAGAAAACTTCAGTGAAAAGGATTATTTTTGAAAGTCTTCCAAAAGTATTGAGAAAGTGTAAATTAAGAGACTATGGAGAATGGCCTCAATAATACGCCTTTCCATCTCACAGGGAGGAAGCAAGATGCCCCAGTACAGTAGCCTTAGGTCAAGATCACTATACAAGATCAAAAACTTTATTCTGCTACTTAAATGTCAATCTGCTTTTTGGATACTCCTTACTATAATTGTCTCTTACTTTGTTTCCTTATGGAAGGAAGGATCTTACCTTCTCCTCGTTAACATTACGATAAATCAAAAAGCTTGAGCGTTTAAAAAAAAAATCAGACAACATGGGTGGCAAACCCATTTAATGCTAACTAAATATTACCATCATCCTATACCTCTCTAAAAACAGCATCTGAAAGCACAGTTAGGCATGGATTCAGAGTATCTCAGAAAAGAGAACTGACTCCTTTATGAAACCTTCTCTTTCCTGAAATGCTCTACATTTCTTCCATTAAAAGGTCACAACTTTTGAGTCTACATCAAGTTCTGTGGGCATTTAACTACATGTAGCTAACTAAAATGTACCTTTGCCTTGAGCTCTAGAGATGCACCAATAAAATCTTCTTAAATTAAAGATTTTCTCTGTACCACTGTTCTATCATCAGCGTTGGTGTTATTCATAAAATATTGGTAACAACAGACATTGCTGGCATTCTCTTCCTTGAGTGGGAATTATTAGTGGCAAAAACATTTCCAGTAAACCAAATAACTTGGTGGTTTATGTCCACTTTTTTTTTTCAAAACATGGTTGTTTTCTTAACAAGAGTTTTTTGAATACTGTTCACTGCCTTGTCTTCATCCATATTAAACAATTAGAATGAAAAATTCCAGTAAGAGTGAGGATCTGGGCCTACTTGGATCTTCAATTTCAATCTTCTACTTAAAACTTCCGTGTGATTTCATACAGGTAAAATAGAGTGCACTCCCAGTCCCTAACATGTAACACTGCTGACAGAGGAAAGCATATTGCAGGCCTTCTCTGTCTTGATCAGGCATATGTACCTGTACACCCTTCTAATATCTTTGACATTTGAGAGTCTGTTTCATTACATTTTACATACACTATCTCTTTTTCTAAAAATAAGTGAAGTTTTATCAAAGATGATTTAAGCTTCCTACCATTTTACCTCACCACTGATTTGCAGCAATTTGGCCATAACTGAAAATAACAGAGTAGAGTTTCAGTGTGAGCTCAGACTATAGCTTGTGTGGTGTGATTGCCAATAAACATGTCATAAGGGTGTTTTTTATGACAGACACTCCTGGCTACATTATCAGTTCCCAAGCAGAAGTGTACAAACCATTCATGGTTTATGGTAAGAAGCTGGAAATTATACTGTCAAAACTCTTTTTATGAAAAGTTGAAGATAACAGTGAATTGTGAATAGCAAAGAATATGTGATGTTGATAGAGACCCACAGGTCACAAAGTTTGGGAGCCCCTGTTAGCATGAATTATCTTATCTGAAGCGTAAGAAGAGATCTGACTCCTAGGCTACCTCATAACTTTTTCAGATTTGAAAAAGAAGCACAGTAATAATTTTCTTCTTTGCTTCTTTATGTTCTATGGGATACTGACTGTTTTCCATTCCTCCACAATTTGTGTATTTCTAACAAGATCTCAGTAAGGAATTGAACAAGGACAATTCAAATATAGTGCCAACTCTGGAAACAGTTACAACTCAGAATGGTTTTGGTCCTCATGCAGGGCTTGATCACTCCCTCTACTGATGCTTTGGCCTGAAAAGATAATAAATACATACGGCAGTCTATGACTCTTGTCTTCCTCTGGCTACCAAGCCCATACATTCTGGGCCCCATGTCAGAGGTATGTCATGCAAGCAACAAAAGTGTTTTTCTGCTCACTAATTTGAATCATAACAGTGGAAAAAAAATTATGTTGACATTAGAGGGTTCATTTAAAATCTCAGTGCACACCTTATTCCCTGCTATTATAATGAAGTAGTGGGAAACAACCTGAAAAGGTACTATCTTTCAGCCATTCCTTAAGCTTTTGGTTGCCTGAATGCTCCAAAAGTTTTGGTTTGTTTCCAGTAGGCCTCTGATTATGGTGTGTGCCTCACAAGCCAAATGTGTTTGGCCCTCTGACCTACAGTCATGCACTCAAGTATAAACACATTTTCAAGTACCCTGAAGGGACAACGAAGTGTTGGGCACTATACAAAAGATTTGAAACACAGAAGAACAATTATCAGTTTTGATGATAACATGAAGTTCAGTTTCTTTCAAAGACTGAAACTTAACAATTAAACCAACTATGTTTTAAGTACAAACTCCAAACTCATGAAAACAATGACCAATAAGAAAATCACTTGCTGAGAAGCAACATAAATATTCATATTTCATCAAATCTAGGAAATTGCTGTTTGCATTTCTAAAGAGCTACTGTTGATAATCTTTGTGTTGTTTGGGTTTTTTTAAAACAGGAAAAAGATAAGAACATTTGTTACAACCTCATGATGCATGGCTGCTGAAAGCTCACTCCAGCTCTGGATCTACACAACAGGAAAGAAGAAAACTCCGAGCATTAGGACTGTGGCAGAGCAATTTGTTTGTGAATTTCACAAACTGTAAATGCTATTAGTAAGCTGAGAGTAAAGACACATAGATTGGTAATGTTAAAGTCCATTAAAATGTAAAGGTCACTGAGATCTGCTTAAACGAAGAAAGACAGACCATAGCATTGCAACATGCTTTCCATTCTGAAAGGAAAGGTGTAGCTCCACAGCTTCCTCTGTATTGGAATGTCCCTTCCTATTCTACAATGTTACCATACAATTTGCATCTCCATAAAGAGGAGAGTGCACCACGATCTTTTTAGTACTAGCTCACTTCCACTGGCAACACTGATCCTCTGATCAATGTTCTTTGGAGAGGGCAACATAGTTCTGTTGTCACAAGAGTTGTTCAGCATCTTCAAAAGCAAGTAATTTACACTATCCACATGGTAAATGCACCAGATACAGTCAACAAATTTCCTTCTCTTCTTATGAAACTAATGTTGTGCCAATTTCCACTTGTGCCAAGGTCCCCCCAGACCTCTCAATATCATGCAGACAGTCTCTGCAGCATCAGGCATGCAGTCTCTGTTCCTCCCACCCTCAATTAGTCCTTCCTGTTCCTCAGGCCTAGCACAGTCTTGCTATTTTAATGATGTCACCTATTTTTTTTTCTTCTAATCTTGAATGCATAACTAGGAAAATGGTAATAATACGAAGAAAGTTCTAAATCTGAATCAATTTCTGCTACCATAATTTACAGGACAGGAAGAACACTTGCCGCTACTTAGAATCTGAGGTCTACCAAATGGGAAAGTGTATGTATGCATGTGTACATGCACTTCTGTATATAAAAACTGATGTTTTTTGAGAAGTGTCTGAATCAGAAACAGACAAAAACTATTCAATAGAACTGGAGTAAAGTATTTGTGTAGATGGAGTAGGTATAAGCCATCATCACACTTGGAGGACAATTCTTTATTTATGAATATAAAATAAATTGTGTTTGGGATGGGAACATTTGAGACAACACATTGGAGACCAAATTCATTAGTTTATTAATTATGCTCAGTGGCAAGCAAATTAAAATTTATCATTTTCAAAAAATATTCTTTCAATATTATTTTAGCAAATAATTTTTAAAAAAAGCTCTTACTGTTTCTATTGAAAGAATCTCATGGATTTCAATGGCTTCTGTAGTAAGCACTTATTTGACCTCCTCTTAGTAAATAGGAACAACACCACTTACCTAGTCTATGCACGGAATCATACACTCTGGTTTATAAATGGATGGAGTCATGTAGGCATACCATACTGAGTTCAGTATCATTACAAATTCAAGTTGATAATCAAGTGTTTGAAATCAGACATCTAGCTCATTCACAGATACAGCTGTTCCACTGATGTGAAAAAGGAGAAAGGCATGTCTATCAAACCAGTGGCATATAAACTAATAAGGATTAAAGAGGGGTTGATAAATCCACTGAAAACCACAAATGTTATGATCTTCAGTGAAGAATGTGCTACTGGAAAAGTACTTATCCATTATGAAAGGTGACAAACCACAATATGTAACAGCCTGCTGGAATACTCACAATTCATATACTGAGAAATAGTAAGACAGGCCTCAAACTGTAAAAAAATAGCCTTTAATGAAATAGAAGATTTAAGGCGTTTCTTATTTGATTCCTAGGAGTGGTAACATTTGTTGTCTCTGTTATTAAGCTTCGTTGTATAACAATAGGAACTATAAATCTTTTTTCCAAGATCACCTGAAAACGTCAAGAAATAGCTTGATCCTCACAGCAAGGGTTCTGAGTCAAGCAGGAAGTATCAAAAAATTTAGTGTTAACACTGAGGAAGTCACAATGTTATCCTTTCTCTTGTCTTTCAGAAAAGGATCTGTGAGTCCTGGCAAACAACAAGTTCCATGAGTGTCAGTAACGCACCCAGGCAACAGTGAAGGCCAACAGCCTTCTGAATTGCACCAAGAAAAGCATTGCCAGCAGAGGGAGGGAAACGATCCTTCCCTTCTGCTAAGTACTAACAGAACATCTGGAGCACTTGGTCCAGTTCTGGGTTCCCCCGTTCAAAAGAAACATGGGCAGGCTGGAGACCAGCAATGGGTCACAAAGATGATTAAGTGATTGGAACACCTGTCATAAAAGGATGGCTGAAAGAGCTGGGACAGTTTAGCCTAGAAAGATGTTTCAACAGGGTAAAATCAATGTATACAAATACTTTATAAGAACAAGATGATGGCACCAGACTCTTCAGTAGCGTCCAGTGAAAGAAGCAGCAATGGGTACAAATTGAAATACTGGAAATTTCATTTAAAATTAACAATGTTTTCCCCTGAAAAAGTGGTCAAACACAGGTACAGGTTGCTTAAAGAGGTAAAGGATTCTTCATCCTCATGATATTCAACAATTAGCTGGACATGGCCCTGAACAACCTACTGTAGTTAACACTGCTTTGAGCAGAAGATTGAATCAGTAGTCCTCCAGAAGCACCTTCCAATCACAAGTATTATGTGATTCTGTTGCTCTTCACTGTCTAAAGCTGAACTCAATTTTTCTGAAGCAAATCTGTACTGAGTTTTCTCTCCAAACTCCTTTAACACCTGACTGGTTCTTTCACTGCTGGATATGATTTAAAGAGGTGAGAAATTTAAAATAATGGCATTTTCAAAAGAAACATATGTGAAAACTTTGACAATTGCAGGAGAGGGAGTATGTAAAGGCCGCTTAATGGGATGAAAAGGGCATGCGTTTCAAAAACCCCCACACAACACAGTTCAAAAACTCATTAACCCAAGACTATAAGAGAGATATCTATTTTTAGCAATGTTTTGTCACCGCAAAGGCTCCCTTCAGACCCCGGTTGAAACTTTGTTTTAAAATGGAGAAAAGTATTTTGAGATCTGGGTTTTTCCATGATGGAAGACCATTTAAAAAAAAAATTTAATCCTTTCCCTAAGATTACACACCATGATATTCCATGTTTATGTCAACTCTGCCTCTAATTCAACAAACTAGAACAAATTGCATCAACGACCAACATATGTCATTTGATCATAAGCCACAAAGGGTTCAGTTTTGTCAAGGTTTAACTCAAGGCTGAAGAGCAGATGTTCTGAAGCTTTGGGAGCATGGTGCGCATAGAGACTGCATTCTGCTTCAGTCAAAACTAATTAGACCTTTCAAATAACCCCTTTCTACTCCCGTGTATACAACACTTACAGAAACATTTGTATCCTCCTTTCCCTGACAGAGTGACAAGGTCATGGCAAACTAATGTTCCTCAAAGTTCTTCAAGTGGATTTACCACACTGGCTTGGAACAAAAGAAAATACTGAAAACTTCACTGACAGGAGTTCCAGCAGCTGTGGCAGAAGGGCATTGTGTGTCATAAAAGAAGACCACCAGTGTATTTGTAATTGTAATATTCAAGATATACCAGAGGTTTAAAGTAAAAGGCAGTGTCTTTGAAAGGAACAAATGCTCCTATTGCACTGCTAGGTAGATGCTGCTCTGCAAACTCTTATTTCCCCATCTGCTACTGAGTCTTCATAGCAATACTCAGGTGATAGCAGCAGTTCAAGCTTAAGGGCCTTCCTTCATTCCTGTTTTCTGAGCATGTCTGAGGTATGTGTGAGAAGCTACTGTGACTCAACACATTCCTCCTGGAGAGGTCTGAGGAAATCACTACAGTGTAAGCAGGATTACTTTCTTCCCTTTCTGCCTCTCTGTATAGAGGAAAGGTGAATAATGCCATGAGATTTCATATTACACTGCACTTTTTGGAGGTCCCCAAACTCAAAAGCAAGTATATATAGTGAGGCTTTGAATGGTTCACTGATATTTGGACTGATGCACGCAAAACTGAAAAGACCTGACCAAATGAATTTCTGATAAATAATTCAATCAGGTGTAGAGACACAAGTATAATTTCTTCTGTGAGCTACACAATGCCAGGAGTTACCATTTTTCCTCTGTGCTTGAGACTCCATAATTAGCATAGACCTACAGTGAGGACTATTATTTCACATTAAAAATTCCATCATTTGGGAATTAAAACTGTAGATTATTTTTTGAAGTAGTGTCAAGATAAATCTTATTATACAGAACAAATCTTTATAAGTATTGACAAATGTAATAAAATTTTAAACATGAAAGCAAAAGAGAAATTTTTTACATTTCAATTCTAGCACTGTAAAAGAAACTCTTTCATGCTTAAAATTCAAACTCAGCATGTCAAGTAATTTCACTGTTACAGACTTGAATTACCTGCACTGGCCTGAGGGCATAATTCACTCTCTGAGAAAAATTGTACTTTAATACTGCTATGATTTTCCCAAGCAATTTTTATGCAGAAGCTGGGATGAATTTGAAACATCCATTTCAAGATTAAAGTGACAATATTTGATGACTGAAGAGAATCATGTAATTGAGAACTTGGCTTAGGGATGTACCCAAAATTAAATATGGGAATCAGAAAATAATATATAAAAAAAGGTTCAATGTTTTACTTTCTTTAACTTCTAGGAAGTAGATATTAAAAAGGGTTCTAAAATACAAATAAACACTTACTTCAAAAATGTTTAGATGCATAGACTATATTGAATACTTATGCTATATGGAAAGACCATGAAATTGTTGGTCACTGTCCTAGCCCAGTGAATAACTTTTATCACATGTAGAAGGAAGGATAATCTTCCCACTTGGTTTTCATGGATCCATTTTTTGGAAGCATGGAATTATCAATCCCTTTTACAGGTTACTTGCTGCCTGATCTTTTATTAACTTTATATGAAGTTGGGAGCTGGACCCAGAGCACATTCTGAAGAGGTTTAACTCCAAACCAGAGCATGATGTGAACTTAGAGATCTCACCATTGACCTAGAAAGGGCAAGAATTTAATGCAGAAATACATGTCCTTACCCAAAAGTGTTTATCAATAACCTTTCAGCAGCATGCTTCCACGTGAAACTCTGGATGAACTGGTTCTTTTGTAGCTTTGAAGCAAGTTGTAGTTAGAAAAACTGATGCTTTTATATAATGGATTCCAACAGTAAACAAGGTAATAGGTAGTACCCAATGTTTGTAAAATTTAAATAAATTTTACTGTAGGATGAAAAATTTTATGATGCTTAAAAGAGTATCACTTATTAAAGAGAGCAATAGAGCAGATTAATTCTTTTCTTGAAGACTTCCCAGATTTACTGTCTTACTATTTGTATCAAGGTGGGGTCACTGCATTTCAAAATCAACCATTAATGCTGGTGCCTCAACTCACTACATTCAAGGCAACTATTTGTCTTAGAATTTTTTAGGTTGGAAAAGATCTTTATGATCATCATGTCCAGCCACTAACCCTGCATGGCCAAGTCCACCACTAACCCCTAAGGGTCACATTTACATGACTTTCAAATATCTTCAGAGATGGTGACTCAAACATTTCCATGGACTTTAACTTTCTATGAATCTCATTGCCAGGTTTTTTTATTGTAGTAAAACATTGATCAACTAAGTATAATGGGGTTTAGGAGTAACTGTTGAGTATTGAGGGATTTTATTTGGTAACTGACAGAGGCTGGGGGAACATGACATGGGAGCTTTTAATAAGTGAAGCAGGGTTAATGTAGGATAACATGGGTAGTCATTCTTAGATTCTTGCTCTTTGAGCCAATGAAGGTTGAAAAGAAGCAGCAACCAACTCTGATGAATGAACTAAGAAAAAAATAGCCATGAGCAAAATTAATTAGTTTTTTCTTGTATCTTCACTAGAGTTGCCCAAGGTTCAGTCTTGTTGGGAAAAAAAAAAGCAGCTGTGTTTGAGCATTAAAGGCCTCCTCCAGAACTACTACCCTGTTTTTTAACAGATAAGACTGGAAGGTCCACCAGTGACTGATCTTCCAAAACCACAGTAAGAACTCAAGGAGTAAACCTTGGTAACTGGGGAAATATACTACATAACCTAGGCATAGTGTGCTCTTCCTCACTGCAGCTGGAGAAATTTAAAGCTACAAGAAGTAACTGTGATGTAACAGTGTGTCATGATCCACTGCCTACTGAAGCCAAAACAAATATTACAATACAATAAATTGCTTACTGGAGTCCAGCTACTAAAGAACTGAAGAGTAACCTGTGCTGGTTTGAACTGAGAAAGAGTTAATATTCTTCAGAGTAGCCAGGATAGGGCTCTGTTTTGCGTTTGTACTGAACACAGTTTAGATAACTCAGGGATGTTTTTGTTACTGCTGAGAAGGGCTTCCACAGTGTGAAGGCCTTTCCTGCTTCTCATCCCACCCACTAGCAAGAAGGCTGGGAGTTCACAAGTAGTTGGGAGGGGATACAGCTGGGATAGCTGACCTCAACTAACCCAAGGGTTATTCTGTACCATATGGAAACATGCTTAGCATGTAGATGTTGGGAAGAAGAAGGAAGGGAGGGACATTTAGAGCAATGGCGTTTGTCTTTCCAAGTCACCCTACTTGTGATGGAGCTCAGCTTTACTGAAGACAGATGAATATCTGTCCGACCGTGGGAAGCAGTGAATGAATTTCTTGTTTTGCTTTGCTTGCATGTATGGCTTTTGTTTTACCTATTAAACTCTCTTTACCTCAACCCACAAGTTCTCTCACTTTTATCCTTCTTATTCTCTTCCCCATACCACCAGGGGAAAGTAAGCAAGCAGCTTCATGGGACCTGACTGTGAGCTGGGGTTAAACCCTGGCATAACCAAACTATTATACCAGAGGATAAAACAGAACATTAGAGTGTCAAAATTTACAGTTGTGATAATAGTACCTAAAATTAACTCAGGGAGTTTTCTCCTTTTACTAAATCTCCTCTATGAAAATTATTTCAAATTTTCAATTTTTCTGCTAAGTTTTTACTTACCTGACTAAAGATATACTATCGTTGTTCTTACTCTTCTGCTACTGAAATGCTGCCCTGATGACTCTATCACTAAGTGGCTGAGTTGGTCTGAAGTTATCTCCTAGGATTCCATCACAGCCCTCTAAAAGTTCAGCACCTTTAACGTGTGTCCTCAGTCTTCGAAATTCCTCTATCTGAAAGACAGGAAAACAGACATGGAGAAGCTGAGAACAGTCTTCATTATGGACTAATTATCAAAATCAGCCTTGTTCAGACAATTCTGCACCTTTAAAAAAGGGAGTGTTCAGGCACCATATATTAGGGTCAATATACAGTAATAACATTTAAAAATAGTTGCCAGCACTGTCAAAACATTTATGATAGAGAGAAAAACAAGATCCCTTATGCACATGGTTTGGCAAAATTATCTATTGCCTTTTCATGACTTCTTTTAGGATCTATAACCTTCTTAGCCATTTCGGATTACATCCTGTGAATCAACCTTACAGTTGTGAATTGAGAGTAATCATTCTGGTGTTCTTCAAATAAGTGTATTTCAGGAATAACTTGGTTGACTATAAATTGTTTTGAAATTCTGCTAGCGATTTGTTTACTGCCTGCAACTGCTGTTTTCTTCTAAACCAGAAGAATTCTGAACAGATTCTTAGCTTTAGAGGATGCCTGTTGACATTCTATATGGAAAAATATGGGTTTTGCAATCAAAACAAAATGCTGCTTCAAAAGATCTGTAGAAGTAAGGTACTTAGAAAGTCAAATACAGTAAAAATAAATAAAGAGATATTTCAGTTGAGCCAAAACAAATATGTTTCTGGCTTATAGACTCTTTTGAGATTTTTCTAAATGTAATCTGTTGTAGGGAAGAACATGAGCACCTTCCATCTTCATCCCTGGTATCAGCATCAAGTGCTGCATCATAAAGAACTGAGAAAATCAATGCATATCTCAGCAATATTATACCTTACTGTTCAACAGTGCTGTTTTCAGGGGTCTGGTATTTTAAGTAAGTAGTTACAACTACTAGAAAATTTTTTTTTGCTTTAACCTATTCACAAACTGTCTTAGCTGGATACAGCAAATGTACTTGATGACTGATTCCCCTAGCCTCAGCCTTTGTACTTTTATTGACCCTGTGGTGCCTCACTATGCAGTTCAGCTCTAACTTTATCCATAGAAACTAAAATGGAGCTTGTAGTATATAATCATTTTAACACCTAAGATATTATAGAGGTAATTTCTCCATGAAAAGCACTCTGAAGGATTACAAGGAAAATGTAAGTGTGATTCCAGAATTAAATTAAATTAGGTACTAAACAGCAGGTAACAGCATTTTTATTCTTATCCTGCCTGCAGATAATAACATCTTACTGAATCCTGGAAGACAAGTGCCTTCATTATTGTTTTCCACTCTACAGCAGAATTGATACAGACTTATTTACTTGATTTAAAGGCTAGCTCTGCTTTGCTTCAACACTGTTTCTGGCAGCTGAGATATAAGGCAACAGCTTAGACTGCAAAGATGAAAAGCAGAATGAACTGTAAAATTCCTTTAAGGTGATTTTAGAGGCAGAATCCTGTTTCAGATGATTTTCATTGTTGCTATTTACTTAAAGCAAACTGAAAATAAACCACTACTGGTTTGGAATTGAAAAAGTCTTCAGGACTCAGGTGATGGTAAAGCACTGAATGGGTTTTGTAAAGGCAGCCTTTTTCACCATCTGAATCAACTCTGAGAAGTCTGAGATAATTGCAGTTTAGGAAGGAGTATTTTACAAAAACGTGGGGTTTGTTTGATCTTTTGAGAATGAGGTACTTCAAACAAGCACAGATGAAGGAGAGAGAAGAGCAAACTCTCTGCAAAGCTGGCATCTGTGAGCTACTATAACTACAAATGCTCCGTTCCAGTCCCCATAGTGAAATCTTTCCCAAGAGGTACTCCTCACAGAGCAGCTTCCAGTTTCTTCAGTCAGAAAAGTAGAACTGATGTGATCTCCATCCCTGCTCTTTAGTCTTTAGGGAAGTCAGGAACTGTAGCCCTGCTCCAACTGGGAATTTCTTCTGAGATCATCATGCTTCTTGTTTAGTTCTTCATTCCATGTTTCAGACTGCTGTGACAGAGACTCTCCATGCACATGGTGGTGTGCTTCACCCATGAGAAGTGGTTCTGTCAGAAAAGGACACTAGCTGTTCTGACACTACCTTCCCTATTAAATTTCCATGGGACAAGACAACATGAGTTCCCTACTCATCTTCCTCCACCACATATGGAACCACTTCCCATCTCATC
Organism: Sakesphorus luctuosus; assembly: GCA_013396695.1. Lineage (NCBI taxonomy): Eukaryota > Metazoa > Chordata > Aves > Passeriformes > Thamnophilidae > Sakesphorus > Sakesphorus luctuosus. Next base: position 176,699 of record VWZD01007534.1, on the reverse strand, counting down.
CCAATCACTCTTAAGTCAATGCTCTGGAGTACACCCTGTAGGACTGTCAGTGGAAGAGGTGTTTTAGAAGCACATGGCTAAGGACCCTTGGATATTCAAATACTTTTACCAGGAATAGGCCCTTAAAATATTCTTCTCATGCCCAGAAGACACTGAGGACAACCCAGGCCTGTTCACACTGAAATTCAGGATCAAGTTCTAACCAGTAAAGATGCAAATCCACAATGCTAACAGCCACATTTCTACTGAGTAAAAGGACTTAGCTTATATTTTGTAGCATGTTTGTACCACTTCCCATATCCAGATCCTGAACACTGCATTCTTCTGTTTCACTTACCTATTTGCTGAAGAATAGAAAACAAAAAACAAAGGTTTTGCATGTTTTCTACAAACATTTCTTCTATATGAGGTATAGAAACATTATCCTTCTGTTTGAAAATTTTATATGCCTCCATGACACCTTCCAAGAACACAGACCTGCTTCCTTTCTAGTACATAGAATACCAGAAACCTCTGAATGCTTTATTTGACAGACTACTTAAATTTTGCACAATTCCCACTCCAGCTCCATATGCTAGTTACTATTTCTGTCCTTTAGGAGGTCTTGATTTTGAATGAAGTAGACAAAAGGACTAGAGACCTCGCCGTTCAATACAAAACCAGTCAACTCTGACAATGAATACAGCAGAACAACAGCTCCTTTCTGTATCATTGTTTAAAATCTCTACTCTGAGTGACTTAGACAATGTACTTGTTCTGGGCTTCAGTGAACCACAAAGCACATTATTCTCAAATGTCCCATTTTTTTTTCCAAATATAGTGGAAAGGAGCATGAGCACGTTTTTTTCAATTATTTCCTGCTCTTTAGTGGCCTGATAGAAAGGAGTTTTCTTCTTTCTCTCACTGCATTTCAGCAGTGTATATGCATGGGCAAAGTATCTCACAAGAACAGTCAACATAGCTCTTTCCGGGCTGTATATTTCAACATAACACAAGTGAGGTAGATAAAATCACAAAAGGACAGGAATATGCAAAAAGAATACTGCAGGGTGCAGCTTTCCAGACAAGCCCCTTTAAGCTGAGGACAATAATAAAACTGCAATAACCAAATTTACGAAGCCCTTATTCTCCAGGGAAGAAGAGTTGCCTCCACAATTTATCCAGACCTCACAGAATGCCCCACGAGGGAAAAAGTTCTCTGATAGAAGTGAAGCCTCTTGTCAAAGAAAATTATTTCCAGTGAGGAAAAATCATTGTATCCCAGAAAACCACATCCTGATACTGCACTCCTGGCTTGCTCTTTTGCTGTTCATAAAACCTATTATGCCTTTGCCAATTGTTATTTCTCCATTATTTCAAAATAAGAAAACATGAAAATACATAGATGTGACCATGAACAGTAATTGCAATTTTATTCTGGTTTTTTTTCCTTATGATCCACAATTTGTTAAGCTAATCAATATTACTATGTTAATTACAGAAAATGAGAATGAGAATCAGCATCTTGTCTCCAACAGATTAACTAGTTTCATCAGAGGAAGGAAATAAAATCTTTTCTGTGCTAGACTATGTTATTCTTTATTTACTTTTTATTGACACTCAGAACTTGATTATTTTATGGTCTGAAAAACAAAAATAGAAAACCTTGAATTTGTCTCTTACCAGCTATAATCACAGAAGGTACTAGTACTTATGTAAATCACTTGAAGTTTCATAATCTGTATTCATTATTATCCCAAAGAAGAAAGTTCTACAAATTAATGACATATGTAAAAATAATGTATTTAAACCCATTAGAAATGCATTTTCACTAAAATATATGTTTTAATACTACAAGCTGGCTTACTAAAATTAAATGCCTTTAGGAGCCTTCCATGGGTGACTGAAAATGGTATATCCTATACTACATCCTATTTTCCATAGACAAAAGCCCTTACATTTCTAATCACTCCTTAATCTTTCCTGTGCAACCTGCTTTAGATGAACCTGCTTTAGCAGGGCATTTGGACTAGATGATCTCCAGAGGTCCCTTCCAACCCCAATTATTCTGCAATTCTGTGATTAAATGAAATCTCTCATAGGCACTCATGCCCACATGCACAAAAGAGGCCAGATATTTCACTGCAGCCAAAATGCTAATTACAATATAAAATCTTGGATTTTTAGGCCATAGTAAAATATTCTGGCACTACCAAAATCTTATTTTGGGCATCCTGGGGTTCTCACAGTACCTTTCAACCTTTGGATCCCGACATCACCTCCTCTCATTTTTCCCCATATTTATTTTTAATTGACATCTGAAACCACTATCTAAGGCAAGTTAATTTTTTATCCCACCTTGGAAAAAGTTCTTCATGTTCTTAATAATTGTCTTTCTGCACAACCTGAACTTTAATGCTGCAATTGTAACTAGCAGTGAGGAATTTTTTCTAATTGATGCTTATCTACAACAAATACAAAGCATTGTGGATCATATTGGCATGTCTGTTCCAATATATCACTCTGCTTCAGTGCCACATCTCACCTGCATATGGTGTCAATGGGAAGAAAAAACTCCTCTGTGACTTGTGTGCCCTTCATCACTGCAATTTTTTTGTTGGATTTGGTTTATACCTATCAAAGTAAAGCAGCAACACAACCAGGTACTCTCAGCCTAACAAAACCCATGGCTGTAAATCATAGTCCTTTCCTCAGGCACTCTTTTCCACAGGCACAATATCCCTTTTGGGAGTTTTATCCTCTTTACACCACGTTCCAACATCTTGTTTTGTTGTGGTAAATTAGTACATAGTAATACTAACTGAAGTTGCATTCTTCTGCTTAATTCCTCTTTTGTTCACCCTCTTGCTGTCTCCCACCACATGTGGATGGCTTGAACTGTGCCCTCCTCTCTGCACTGACTGGATTAAAAGGGAATAGACACTGCAAAATCTGCAACTAGCAATATTATACTATGTTTCAGTTTAATAGCTGTGGATTTTGTTCTGATTAAGTCCTCTTATTTATCCATATCATACCTGAATAATTAGCTGCCAAGTTACAAATTACATTCTGTCTTTAAAAGTTGTGCTGAATCTAAGAATGCCAACAGAATGCTGTTTCCGTTTACTCGTAGTAAGCAGACACCTTCATAAACACCCCTTCATAAACAAATAAATAACAGATTCATGATGGGATACATTTAAGCTGCGGCTCCCATACAAATAGCTTATTGGGAGCTATTGCTTTTATTCTATGATTAGACCTAGAATTCAGTTTCCATATGAAAATAAAGATTGCTAATTTCAATTTGTTAAAGTTTGTAAAATATTGTGCTGGGATCACTAAGTAAATTTTGTATTACTAAAGCTGAAATAATTTAAATCCAAATTGATCGCCCTTCAAACTTTTTTCTATTCTGTTTCCCCATGCTTCAGACCATGCCATGAAAATGAAATGAATTCAGCTTCAGGGATTCTATATAGTTTCGTTTAAATTAAAGCCACATTCCTCCAGCTCACAGATTCAGGAACTATATTCATCAGGAGTTTTAATTGTTTTTACTGGGATTATTCCTAGACAGATTTGAAATGCTTTCTATAGAAAGGCTCACATGACTGTAAGATATAATTTAAGAAAAAAACCCAAACACTTTCAAATACATACATGAGAAATCAAATTTAAATAGATAGTTTCCATTTGGCATTTGTTATAAAACTGAATTTAAAAAGAGCAAGATAAATTAAATATAGTTCAATGCAATATAGCTAGCCTGTACTACCTTAATATTTTTCATTCTCCAGGACATAGTATCTCCCTGTCATTTTTGTTCCTTTAACTTCAAAAAGCAGTGATATTTGAAAGCTTACAATTACAACAAACTGAATTTCTTTTGCCCATTGACTTTTTTCTTTCTTCTTCTTGCACTTAAATAAAGAATTATTTTAAATGCAGATGATAAATGATAACAAGGTTTTTCATCTCTGACCTTTGCGTTGCTTTCAGTGACTCAAAAGGTTTAACCTTTACTTGAAAAGCCATATACTGATCTAATGGGATCTTTAAGGAGAACAGATATATCGTCCTGATATATATATTTGCACGCTATAACCTTTAGCTCATAACCATATTCCAAGGTCACTTTAAGCACAGCTGTTACCTGCATTTGGGACACAGTCAAGGGATAGCGAAATAGTATCCAGGTGACACCTTCACTGCAGGGTGGAATGGTTAGAGAGCCCTCGTATACCCAGTAGTCACGCAGCAGAGGATCTGAAATTGAAACAAAATGGAATTTTTATGAAATTAAGGAAGTTAATTGTCTCTTTCAATTATGACAGCTTTTGATAGCCATGGATCTGCTCATATGACGAAGTTAGTATGCGATAAGCTAAGGTGCGAATTTATAACCTGCTAAGAACCATCCACTTCCTTCACATGTGAATGCATATAAGCTAGTGGTCATTGTATTACAGTAATTTCCCACTGCAGATGAGAATTTTAAATATGAAAATGCCACTTTACAAATGTGAAAAATAACATGTGCACAATTCTTTGAACTAACATGGCAAATAAGTAATACTGTGGGAAAGAACACCTGTTAATCTCAAAACCTACAAGGGCCATCCAATTTTGAAGGGAGAGGGGTTGCAATGATTGAATTTTAACTGACTTTTACATTTAGGTTATGTCTCAAGTATGAATTTATTTTGTTTTTAGAAAAAAAATCAGTAAAAATTCAGCTCAAGAAAACCTTTTCAGTTTGCAATTCTGGTGACACATTTTCTGAGATCCACTGGTGCCTCCTAGCTTTGGAAAGTGAGTTGAATTTCACAGAGGGGGAAAAAAATCAAGGTTTATTTTAGTCTAAAATTTTTTTAGGTTTATAAATTTATTAATAGCTTTATAGATAACTATTAGGATAAACTGTTGTCTCTGACTGAAATGTAAAAGGGTTTGCCCAAGCAAAGCTTTGATGGTACATAGAACACATTTGATTTTAATTATTTTAATTACTTTCATTATTTTAATTATTTTAATTTTAATTTCTCACAGATTCCAATCACACTGTGCTTCATAGGTGAGAAAGAAAACTCCTTGGCTGTAAAAGAGGGGACCAGAGGAGCTGGAGACCATGGATGGTTAACCATGGCCTGGAGATCTTGGGGGAAGGTTGTAACTAAATTGACAGGGACAGAATGGGAGACTGGAAACAAATAAACTTGCTTGGTTGAACTAACCTGTTACCGTCTTTTCACTACTAGGTCAGAGGAATATCAGTAGAATTAAATCTTGCTAATGAAGCCTGTGATTGTCAGTGAATGGATTTTGTTTTGTTGGTGTAATTTTCTTTCTCATTTAGGGAATTACATAGCAAATCCATGGACAGCAAGTTGCTTTATCAAACACTCAAAAGTTAAGAACTGCAAGAATTAATTCAGCCCATCCTGTGCATTGTGACATTGTCCAGTTATATGATCATGTATGTCTTTTCTGGAGAATCTTTCATCATTTCCTTGCAAAGATAGATGATTTTGTTTTGAAAAGCATGTAATAACTCTTGGATTTCTCAATACAGATATTCTGTACTTGGTCTTCTTTTTCCCATGCTATTCAAATCCTGCTTTTTAGAAGGACTATATGTTCTCATTTTTCATATTTCTAATGCACTCACTTCTTCAGTGTCTGAGTGCTTAAGTGAATCAGTTTATCCTTCCATACCCCTCTGTGGGAGAGGAAAGACAGGTTACTCCCACACTGTAAAGCTGGGGAACTGAGGCACAGAGAAGCTAAGGTCAAATGCATCTATTCATTTGAGGTGTTCATTAGAACCTGATTTGTCTGAGTAGTTAACTTTCTATAGCACTTTATACAGTCAGAGCACTGCTCCCATTGACTTCTCTTGGAGGTGTAAGCACTCAGCACTTCTGCAAATCAGACCCCATGATCTCAAGTCGGGCACCTAGAAAATGAGGAACACATAGTTAGAGATGACTTGTGAAAATTTTGGTTTATGTGACTTGATCAGCATCAAACAGGAACTGAGGCAGGGGTCCTGAAAAAAATAAATTATAGTCATGCAATTAGGTGATGTTTTATAATGCATATGCATGAAGAGGCACAGGCAGCCTTAATTCCTGCAATTCTTAATTGCTGAGCACTTCACTTCGCAACCTAGACAATATTTTTTGAAGCAATTACTATAGTCTAATGTAGACCTGGGCTATTTTGAAAAACTAAAGATCTTGGGACTATAACACAGAATTTATCTCAGATTCCTAAATTTATTAATTTGCAGAAACATTTATTTTAGAAATGCATTTTTTAAAAAGTCACATTTCTTACTATTATTCTTTAACTGTTAGCTATAGAAGTCTGAATTGCCTCTCTTTGTCACTACTCCTACTATGCTATACAACTTCCTATGTACGCCCTACACTTCCTATTTTATGCCAAAGTAGATAAAGAAGTACACACAGCTGCTTTTCTAGATGGGATGATAAATCCCCACAAAAACTAGCCACAGAGTTGCCAGCAGTGCACGGACTGTGGTATCACACTCCACTCACAGGACAAAGTGCACATTTACAGTAAATTCTGGTGGACTTCATCCCCATCCCTATTAGCACCACTAGGTGCAAAGTGCATTACCATCTTATAGGACACACTCTCAGGCCTCCAACTTAGGCAAGGCTTTTGATCAAGTTTCTCTCAGCCTTTGCAATTAGCTAGTAATCCACACATGTGAAAATAGGCAAGGATACCTACCTGGCAATAAAGAGTTGGGATTAAAACAGGGTATTGTTTTGGACTTTCCCTGAAAAAAAATAAAAACAAAACAATCTCATCTCTAGTTGCTTATTAAAAGACTGATTAGTGAAGAGGTAAAATACATTCTGTGTTCTCATAATATTAAGCCCTGAATTCCTGTGCAAAGCAACCTCATTAAGAACCCCCTCTTAATTATCATTGTATTTGTCCTTGTAGCTACACAGACATATTTTTATTCCTTTTAATATTTTATTTTTAAGGTTATTTCAGGAATTTGTTAATTTTCTGTCTTTAGTGCATGAGCTTTTTCCAGGTCCCAGCCTTGGAATTCTCTACATGAAATTCAGGGGTTCCATACAAAATTAATTTTAAAAAAAAACAAGGCCAAACTGACCTTTTCCTTAACTGATGTGGACAACATTTAATAAAATAAATCTGATTCCATATATTTAATGCAAGAAAAATTTATGTATGCCAAAATTTGTTTCATGCTGACTCCCTAAAAGTCATCACTATAACACAACAAGACCTTGTCATGACCTTCCTCTACTTGGCTATCCTCTCAGTAATGGAACTACAGAGTTCCATACACTACCATTTTTTCCAACACTTTCATAAACTTTGAGTTTGTAATGTTAAACATCATAACTGAAGTTTACTATATATTATTTGACTAAAAGAATATTTTCAATACCTTTCTAATTTTTCTACACTTCAGCATCCACTGAAGTGAATGGCTAACCTCTTCAGACCAATAAAAAAGGTGACATCAATGCATGTCAAAATCCTTTTAAAATCAAAAGTATGTATAACTATTTCTGTCACAGATCATGAAGCAGAGAGATGAAAGCAACTTGCCCAAGGTCATTTAAGATAGCAGGATTCTGGATATCTCCTCAGTCTTGCTAGGATTATTCTCTCTCATTCAGGATCCCCACACATAATTCACCTGACAAGTTGACATTTTGTTCTTGTTGATTTCCCACTGCAAGTTAATATGGGTGCTCAGTTCATGTATTCTTTTCCTCTACAAATTAAAACCACATAATGATGATGTTCACTAAGCATGTTGCAGTGCTTGCATTCACATTGACTCCAGGATAATCACTGAAGAGGGAGATTTGCAATCAGTTACGGATATAGAACGAACATTCTGAACACTAGAAAAGGTATAAACTACAAAGGCTGTATATGATCTGAATACTGTAAAATCCTGAGATTTTCATGCAGGCCACGAAATGATGGCTTTCACATGTGGTTTTTCTGCAGACACATCTGAAATCCTTCTCTTGTCTCCATACAGACCCTTTTCTCACTTTCTCTCTGGTCAGGGAAGGAAGCATCGCTTCAGACAATGCCTTACCTTGTACTGGATGTCCTGGAGAATTTCAGTTACAGCCTTTAGGCCTACGTGCTCTTTTCCTATCTGAAATAAAGCAAGCAAAGAGGAGTTTCAGTATCTTGCTATTTCAGAAACTGTGAGGTAAGACAGAGGTCAATCAGAACAGTAAGTTCTATAGCTGTTTTTAGCTAAGCTACACAATCTTGTGTTAACGAAATACACTGATGTGTGGCAACTCCAAACAATTAAATCATTATAAAACCACCAGTCAAAAGTAAACAAGGTATAAATAACTTTAAAACAGAGAGAGACACTCAAAGAACAAGAGTCACAGTTAAGTCCAGTAATCCTGTTTTGAAGTATATACTCTGTGTGGAGTCCATATCGTGCAGTATTATGTCATATAAATGCCAAGGATACAGTTTGCCCCTACCATTTTTTGTCAGAGAAGTACACAGAAAGGAACAGAGTGAAGAAGTATGACACTTTTTGAATTTGTTCCCATACTGTTGTAAATCTGGTCAAAGGTATCTCTGAAGCTTGGGGGAGTTTTTTCCTGCCTGCAAAGCACAGAGTGGCAGATTTCCTCCCTCACAGCATCTCCAGGATCCTGACAGTGAAAGGCAGTCTCCTGGCAGGCTGCAGCACTGCCTTGACCAAACACCTTTCAGGCACAGTAGATGAGGCTCTCAGATACACAGTGTTGAAATAAGAGACTAATTCTACATAAGTGTTCACTCGGCATACTGAATTCAGCTGCTTCTGACCTAAATCACCCATTCCAGGACCCAAGCTCTTACCTTCAGAACAACATTGTCAAAATCAGAAGGCACAGAACTGCCCTCTACTTGATTTCTTTGCCAACAGGTACACATATGAGGTGAGAAAATAGGCCAGCATGAGTGAGAACGTGGGAGCTAGACCCTGAAAAATTTGCTCAATGTTTATCTTGGAATAGAATGACACAGTAGTCACTGGATGGAAACAACTGAATGTCAACAAAAGGTACTTTGCAATTTCTAGAAATTTAACAGGATTTTCTTTTTTTTTTAATAATGAAATTTCCATGTAAAAGTTTCATTGCAGGTACCAGCTATTGAAGTCACTTCAAAGATGATGCTTCTAAACTAATAATCCCCAAGGGCTGTCACTTAAATAAGTTGAAATATTTTCACTGACCTTAAAATTATGTATTTAAAAACTGTAGTGCAAAATTATATTTCCATGCCTTTACCAGGAAAAATGGTCACTGAACTTTCTCTCCCTGACCCTTTAATAAACAGCATAAATATTTTATCTTGATCAATTGTAATTATACAACGCCTTTCTTGGCTAAAGAAAAAGCTTTTTAGAATACTTAAGAATGATTATGAAGATGAGAGTCTAGAAACAGAAAAATTATCATTGAAGTTTTAGAATTATATATGAACTTATATATAACTTTCTAACTAACTCAAAGGTTACCTCTGCTGGAATGAGAAGGTGACTTACGTAAGCAATTATCACACAGCCCTCTAGGATACAAAACTGAAGACTTTCTAACTTCCATTTTTAGCAATTCTATTTGAGTTTTGAGGCAGTAACCAATGTACCTTTAAATTCAGAGGTAAAGCTCAAAGGCACTCATAAACTCGTTATGAAATACGACAAATTAATAATATTACTGTGAAAGAAAATCCATTTGATCAGAGCATGAACTCTAAACCTCTTCCTCCAAACCCATTTAAATAAAACAGTTTGCCATTTCTCAGGAGGAAGATGAGAATCTGGTATTTGAGAACTAAAACTGAAAATCTTTACAGGGTGCAGACCTTGGAAAACCTCCAACAGCAATTAGATTATGGAGCTAACTTCCCAGCTTTCATTACATCTTGTCCCCAGGAAGCTTTCAGCCTCCTCATTTCAGGCTTTTCTGAGGGTCTGTGGCAAGACTTGTTAACACTCAGTCTCTGAAGAAATAATATGACTCCCTGAACAGTAGACCTGGCCAGAAATGGAGAAAAACATATCACAGATAGTGAAACACTTGTACATTCTGACAGCCCTCATTTTGCCTTCAGAGGAATGGAGATTGGATGTCTACCTATGGCCAGCTATGCATTATCCCTTCTTTAACATACTTCCCATATCCTGTTTAAACAAGAATTACTTAGCACATCCATAGAAGACATGACTGAGAACTATCTTTTGAATAGATTACCAGCAGTCATATATTGTTTTATGTTATGAAATCATTACAAATTAAGTAAAATGGAAAGGACCTCATTATCCTCAGACAAATAACAGTACATCATAACAAGAGTAACACAGGAAACTTACCTGCACAAACAAAGCAATAATAGCTATGCCGTGCTTCTTCCCTACTGCCTCATCAATGCTGCTGTACAGTGTGGAGTTCCAGTGCATTAGATGAAGCTAAAACAAAGCAGTGCAAATAGACCAATAGAAAAATACATTTTGTAATAAAAAATCACCAGCAATTACCATCAATTAACAAAGTCTGACCGTGTGCATGACTATACTTATGTACATGCCCATGGTCATGTACACTTATCTACACTTACCTACATAAGTGCATTACTTTTGTAAATATGAGGAAAACCAAGAAAAAAACCATCAGCTGCAGGTAAAGTGATGTATAGCCACTTAGCAAATATATACAGCAGAGATGTAAATGACGGACTATGGTTTACCAACTCACTCACTTTGAATACTCAAATAACATCAGCTAATGAAACCCACCAACACTGCCTCTCAGCCATCCAGCTCTTTCCCAAGGTAGGAGAATTATTATGGACAGAAGCTGTCCAAACACACATTAGACTGACTGACTGTACTATTGTAACATCACTTGTCTCACATACCACCTCCCAAGACAAGTCACTCAGATGTCAATAGTAAAAGTGATTTTGGGAAATGTTAGACATAGAGAAAGTCAAGCAGAGAAAAGTGGGTGGAGGATTTTAGGAACAGGCCATGAAAGAAAGGGATGCCAAAGAGGAAAATAACAGCCCCCAGCTGCCTTTTTGCAGAGGGCAGCAGGGCCTGTAGGAGTTAATGAATGAACACATGGCAGGCAGTAGACACTGGGTAACAAACACTAAGTGTGTTCTGGTGAAGTGTTATAATATGATTTGTGAAGCATGGTTTAAGAAAAGTGCTGGAAGACAGAGTAGCAGGCAATTGAGATGGATGGATGGAGGGAAAGGAAAGAGGAAGGGAGGGAGGAAGGCAGGCAGCAAGCAGGAAGGTAGGCTGGAAGGAAGGAAATAATTAATTTGCACATGAAAACTCTAGTACAAGTAATCTACTTGCCCAAGGCTACAATATTCCTAGACTTACAAATATCTCCTGTTAGAACTAAGCTATTTATTGCCCATAGATTTACTTTGTGTTGTGCATTCTATCATGTATAAAAAGCTTTGTTGCACGTTTGATTTGCCTTTGGATTTTAAAGGAATAAAACCAAAGGATCAAACAATGAATGACATTTCAATCTCCAGGGCTTCTTTTGGCAGACACAGAACCACCACCACCCGAGAAAATAATGCCAAAGCACTTGCTCTTTTCGAGCCTGGCGTTCGCACCAGCTCCCCACTAGAGGGGGATCACGGAGTCCCACAGTCCTCACCAAAGTGCTAACACGAAGGAAATGTGAAAGATGAAGTTTGGGGTGATTGCACTGGGGATGGCAGTGTCCTTGGTGCGGCAAGGACAGCGCTGTATGGCACATGGCACAAAGCTTGCGCTTTCCTGGCTGGAAGAATAGAACTGAGGGTGATTGCCAAATATAAAGAGACTGTGACTTTGCCTGTGTCAACAGGCAGGTCTTGGCTGGAGCTGCTATGGCATTCAGTGTGTTGCACTCGTCTGGAGGTAAACTCTAATCTGACATCTGTCCACAGTCTGATAGAGCAGGATTTTTCTTAAAATCTGAAAGGAAAATGCTGAGTCCCAGAAAGAGGAAAATGAACAAGCACTTCAAACCTTGCAAGTAATCACTCCAGTTTATTCAGAAACAGATTTTTGTCCTGTCATAGGCAGCAGACTCATCAGAGCAGAGACTTCGCCATAATAAGGCTGAATCAGGTAGTACGACGACACCAAAACCTCTGTGTAATACTGTAATAGGTTAAGAGTTTCAGCCTGACAGGAAGATGGGATGCAAAATACATTTATCTGCTGCATGAAAGGAGAACCATAATGCAAAAGTATCTTTAGGTCTCTGCATCCTCTCCAAGCCTCCTTTCTTTCCACCAGCTCAAGAGAGGACAGGATGGTCTACTTAAAAAAAATCACTTGAATATGAGGAAGAATTTCTTTATTGTGTAGGTGACAACACACTGGAACACAGTGCCCATAGACGTTGTGGAGTCTGCCTCACTCAAGATATTCAAGAACTGTCTGGACACAATGCTGTGCAATGTGATTAGTGTTTTATTTTTTATGCAGCAGGTTGCAAACTTGCTGTCATAAACACTGTGGTGCCAAATATTGTCAGCAGGTTCAGAAATGGGCTAGCAAAATTATGGACAAGTCCAAAAAGAGACACCAAAGAAAAAAGGTAGAAAGCACTCTAGTCCTATGAGGGTAGATGAGTGGGAAGTATAACAAAGTGGTCAGGGTCATGTCTCTTCCTACATAGCATCCCTTATTAACACTGCTGACAACAGCACACTGGATGGACTGCTGGCCTGATACAGCAGGGAATTTATCATGTCCCCATGTCCTGAATCAAGGTGATATTCAGAATTAGCTACTCACAGAAACCATTCTGTCATTAGGGATTTACAAATTGAAATTAGACAGGCAACCTAATGGAAAGTAATAATCAATGCCATAATATATCCTAGCAACAGGACAACAGGTCTCATATCTTTTGTTTTAACTCTATAAGGTCATACATGCACGCTGAAACAAATAAACAGACATTGACATTCACTTAAGTGAACAGAAGTCAAATGGAATTATTTCTTCTACAATTATTTCTTCTAGCTTAGAGGGAGGCTGGGTAAGTACATGAAAAAGTGATTCCGAAAGTGAAGTAGCAAGGAAGTAGTGAGCCTTTGTAGTAAAGTGGTTTCTTCCAATGTTTTGTCATTGTATTTGTGGTTCTCTGGAGCAGTTTCGACTTTTGTGTGCTCTTTTTTATTTGTAAGATGACATCAGATATAAACATAATAGGATTTTTAGGAAAAGGGTAAAAAATCTACAAATGTTACAAAAATTGAACTGTTGAGGCTACAGTCCACAAACAACATGGTCTGTAACTATTTTTATTATTTAAGGGAATCAGATATGCAGAGAGGAAGGACCCAGTGTTTTCATAAATCTTGAGACTATCAATAAGATATAATGCCCATGCACATAGACAACTTCATAACCATGTATCTGTGTCTTACAACTAGGAATAATCACAGAGGCTATTAGATTAATGTTCTGTATTTTGGTAACCTTCACTTTCAGATCGATTTGAGACAGCAGCATAAAAAGTGCACAATCACAAGAGGTGCCAGTCTCTGATAGGAATATAACCATGTGGAGTTTTTTAAACATTCAGCTGCAGTGCACTGGCAGTTTACCATTGTGTGATTTTCACTCAGAGTACAAAGAAGCCACATACGCCATTATGGCAGGATAGGCTCTGCTCAACTTGTTAGCTTATGTTTTGATACTTGCTAGCTATGATGGTTCCACACAACCAAAATGTGTCAGCTATGCAGTTACCGATTATCGGTGGCTTCCTCGACGTGCAAGTCAGTATATTTTTCAAAATAATCAGAAAGGTGTGAGAAACTCCTTAGCACCCAAAAAATCCATTTTTCTCTTGGAAAAAAATTAATTTGGAGCCTTTTAATATTCTAGCTGTGAATAAAAGAATTGTAGAAGTGACTTCTTTAAAATGTGATACAAACTGAAAACTCCTGAAGACAAATCATAATACAACGCTGATAAAGTTGATTTCTCTGTTGACAGCTGGAGGAAGTCTCTTTCTTTGGGAAGATCAAGTTATTCCAGGTAGCAGAGCAAATTCCCTCAAAGGATTATTCTCTATGAAACAAATTCTGAGAAATATTTCAATCTTCATCCAGTCCACACCGAACCACAAGATTACTGATTCATACTTATCTCAATCCTTGCTTAGGCAAAGCTGACACACATTAAAAAGGGACCAATCATAAAACAAGACTTTCTCTAAACTGAGGAAGGACCTGAGATTCTGGCTTTAAAATCAATAAACACGTGAAAACCCTACTCTTAAATCCAGTACTTTCTCTACCACAGAAATACCTTTTATGCCAGTATGAAAAGGCCTGGGATGGTAGATTTTTACATAAAATCAGAGTCCCTAGGATGACAGATTCTGGCAAGAATCAGAGTCACTGTGTCTGGCCTAATACACTTATCAGTTCTAGAAGCCAGTGTCTCTCAATAAAACACACAGTTAAAAAAACATACACTTTTCTCCTGTCTGGGACACCAACTACTCGGTGGAAATCTGCAGGATTCTAAGCATATTGAGAGCAAAAATGATCTTTTAAGCTCTGTTGCTGACCTTACTTTATTCGTAGCTCACACATAAAATATATAATAACAGGATAATTTATGTCAGAAGTCACCTCTGAAGATCACTCATTTCACAGCAGCACCAACTTCAAAGTTAGCTACTAATTCAAAGTCAGATCAGGTTGTTCAGGTCCTTGTCCACCTAAGCTTTGCATATCTCCAACAATGAAGATCCCACAACCTCTGTAGATAACATATTCTGTGTTTGACCTCCCCCACAATGAACATTTTTTCCTCCTTGTACTTAATCAGAATCTCTGCTGTGGCAACCTGTGACCCTTGCCTCTTGTCCTTTCACAGTTCCCAGGATTCTCTGTTCACATCCCAGGCATGAATTGCCTTCGACCACCAGGTGAACATCTCCTGATTGACATCTGAATGATGACTCTTTCTCAAACCCCCTCAGTCATCCACCCATATGAATAACCATGTTTCACCTAGCTTACTTTCACCTAAGCTTACCTGACTCTTACAATGTCAGTGAAGTTGTTCGGTCCCTCACTGCAACATGCTGTAACCCAAATGCCAGACCAAACATAAGATGGGCTAATTCCTTGCTGGAAAGTACACTGTGAAATAAATCACAGTTCATCTTCTGTTATGATGCATCAGATTAATGGTAAGGGGAGAAGAACAGCTCTGCTTCAATATTTCTGCATTCTTACATGATCTTAATGTTACAAATTTGATAAAAACCTGCACAATGTCAATGTCTTGCTCCCATAAACACAGCTCATACGCTATAACTCCTTTCTTTACAAATGCTTGTTGCTAAACTGCTGAAACCCTAGCTTGCTATTGGGATCCTTATAAAACACTACTCAATCTCTTGTTTCCACTGGCTAAGTCAAGCAGTTTGGAACTGAGCACAAAGATCATACTCCATGGGAGTCAAGGAGAAATGTGACACCAACAAAATTTATTCTGACCTCTCTGGCACCAGGACTAGACCCTAAAGGGAACTCATGCCTGATAAAACCACTGGGAGCTGAGGCAGCAGGTAGCAACATGAAACACCTGCCCAACCTGGATATAGGTCCTGCCTTAATTTAATTGGCAACCACAGCCCATGCTGCAAGAGCTTGTGATATGGGGCATTCTTCAGTTCACCATGCTCCTCTTTGTGCTCGATGCACAGTAGAAGACCATATTTTTAAATAATTCCTCTTCAGATCTATTAAACTATTAGAACATCAGGTGGTGGCACAATCATCAATAGGCTTACGTGAATCTATGCTGCTGTTGCAATCACCCATTGCATTTTTTCCACTCTCTATACTCTTTACTGAGAAGCTAATTATTACCAAAGCTTCTTTCTTCAATGCATGCTGCATCATGTGTAAATTAATCTTCTGGAAACCTTTGTTCCTTCATCAGAACTAGGTTATACAGCTCTTTCTTGTTAGTTGTACAAGTAGCAATAATGAGCTCCAGAAAAGTCTTCTTAATCTAGTAATATTACAGGAGAGAAGGCATCTCTCAACAAATCTCTCAAGCCTAAGAGATTTGCTATTGCTCTCACATATTCTCAATTCTTATTTCAATTCATACAGGTTGTATGTCAAAATACTAATATTTCAGTGAATACTGCATTACCATATCTGTATCAGCTGCATCTAAATCACTCCAGTCTGGAAATTTTGAGCATACTGGGTTTTGTCATATTTCTGTCACTGCTGAGAAAAAAACTGTAGCTGAAAGTCTGTTTTGATTCCACATAAACGCTATCTCAGGGATAAATCTATATCCCTAAGATATATTGAAGAAGTAGAATGGCTCTGCTAAAGACTATAGAGATAAAAAGTGTTCTCCTGGACTCACCCAAGTTTGCCAAAGATCAGCATATTCTAGTTTCATTCACAACATGCCATAAAAGCAGAGGAGGGAACAGTACAAATGGCAAACTCTGGCTAGCTACCTAGGGCCAGCATAAAGTCTTTTTCCTGGTTTGAAAGGGATGAAATGAAGCTGAGGATTTCCACTAGTAATAATGGAAGGCAACATAGCCTAATTATACAATACTGAAGTTTAATTTCAACAGCACAAATATTGCATAAGCAACATCGCAGGAGGACAAAATCTGGAAAAATTGTCTTGCCATTTTACATGTGCACAAGAATTTATGAGTTGATACTTGACTTGGCACTGAATTGTTTCAGGAAGCAATTGACTAAGCTGTTGGCAGTGACCATAACATACAGTAATTAAGTTCCAAATCCTCACAAGGAGACTGAACCAAGAATATGACCAGGGCACACAGCTACAAGAAAAGTGATTAAGAAACCAGAAAGTTAGTTATTAACAGCCTGAAGGGGAGGTTTAGAAAAATAAAGTTACTGGAATTGATACATAAGCTGTTTGAAAATATCTTTGGAGAAGCGAGAGTACTAGTAAATTCTCCATGCCACACACACAAAAAAAATCCCCTAAAGTAACAAAATCTTCAAGGTTAAACATTATAGTTCAGTTAACGTAAATATGCTCTCTTGGAAAATGCAAATGCAAGTAAAAGCAAATTACTAGATCATGAAGCCTAGGCAAAATCAAGAAGAAGAGGATGAGAATGCTGCAGATCAGTGCACCTGGTTTATGCTTCTAGACTTGAATTTTTCAAGGCTACTGTTGTGGATAGGTGCCAAAATGCCACTGAATTTCAGTATCATTTAAATCTTTGAAATTTCATACATAGATCATTACAATGGAAAAATTACATAAAGGGAACTCTGTGCCTATCTTTGAAAGCAACACTAATTTAACCATATGAAACACAACTGAAAGCAGTGACAATAAACACAGATAATAACATTGTAAACATTAAATCTCTCCGGATAATATAATATAGGAGAAGGGAAAGCACATTTTCTGGTGAACCTTTGCTTGTTACAATTTATTGAAAGTGTTAAAGATCAAGCAGATCTACTCTGTGAATTGTCAGGCTCCAAGTATGTTCAGAACAAGATGACATTCCCTGAACAAAGAAGTCTGTAATCTAAGATCAGAGAAATTAGGTGCAAGCAAATCAAGCTGGAGCAGAGGACAAGGTATCCTGGAGATATTGTACAAACCTTGGCAGTCACGGTATGACACTGAATATCTCAGGTCAAAAAGCTAAATTCACAGCTAAAACATGCTGAACAAATGCTTGAATGAGACATCAGTAGTCCAGAACCCTTGCTGGCTGGAGCTCTGTTCTCTATGAACATCTTTGAAGGAGGGCAGAACTTCTGTAAATAAAATTATTTCAATTGGATCATAAAAGGAAGGATTGCAAAGACACCTTCCAAAATCTACTCTCTTTCCAAAAAAGTCATCCTAGAAGTATTCTAGGCAATTGTGTGGCAAACCTTCAGATGTGGAACTGAAAAGGTAAAGAAGAGTGGGACTACTGAATTATTTGCAGCTTCTCAGGAAACAAGCTGGCAGTTGCTGTGGCAAATCACTTGTGCTAAAGAATTGTCTACATTGCAGAATAATAAAAACATTACAACATCTAATATTAAACAGGAATCTCTGTTCTCTTTGAAAAGTCTAATCACATGCAGCATCCTCATTTCATATTATACCAAGAACTACTGGTCCATTAAAAAAATGAAATTAACAGCAGGAAGTACTGACGTATATGGAAAGACTCAAAAGACAACAGTTACAAACAGTAAGCTAAAAAGAAAAGTAATGGGAACCATAAAAAATCCAGCTGAGGGCCTTTCTTTCTGTTCCAGCAAAAGAAGGCAAAAGGTTTTGGAAAAAACCCAAAGATGAAGAAAATTAATTTGAACTTAAAAATTAAAAACATCTCATGTCCCTCTTCTAACAAGAGATGGTCTAACTCTTTTAGAGAGAGGATTCCTTTCCACTGATTATGAGGTTAGGAACTAGGATGGGGACATGGGGATGATGACACAAAGCCAAACACTGCAGCAGTTCTCTCAGCACTCACAAACATGGGCATAAACTATCTTCAGGGTTAATGCAACCACAACATCAATGTTTTTTCCCTATCTCCTCATTTGCTCACAAAAGCTGCTGATATGTCACACTAGCTTCCCCATTTCTTAGGGAAATTGTTGACAAGAGGATGCAGAGGAAACTGAGGACGCTGTAATTTGTCATTTGTGTGTATTTATTTTTTCTTCATGTTTGAAAGCACAAGCACAGTTTATGTCTACTGGCACATACAGCAAGATTAAAAGAAAATAGGAATTAATCAAAATTAACATTTTTCCAACTGTCATAAATGTATACTGGCTAAGAAAAGGAATGAAAAAGGCAAAATATCCTTGTTTCCAGCTTGCTGATTTTCATTATCAACCTAATAGTAAGAAACTAAAAAGCTACAGATTCATAGGTCAGACTCTTCACTGTGCCAAGTTTTTACTCAGCATGTGAAGCAAGGAGCACCACAGAGCAGGTTATTGTTCCCTGATACCATGTTTGGCCCCAGTAAACATGTAGGCTGAAGTGCCCTGACTCTGCCTTTACCTGTGCTACCAAGAACATTTCAAGCCTTTCTTTTTCCTTTCCTTGAACTGTGAAGTCCAGGAAGAAAAAAGAAAATATTTTAGAGCAAGACTCTCCAGCCTGCTTTTGGTCTGGGTTCTTGCCAACCCAAGTGAGTGTATGTGTGTGACTGCACGTGCTTTTACAGCTCTACAGTTAGAGCAAAGCTTGGACAAAGGACTCGACCTTGATGGATAGCTGATGATATTACAGACTAGCAGCGCCATCAAGAAGAAAGAAAACACAAAGTGCCATGGGTTAACTATTTCATTCTGGGACTGTTATTTATATGAGTAAGCATTTAATAAAAGCATGTCCAATTCCAAAGTGTTGCCTGCAATCTGTTGCCTTGAATTTAAAACCATACTGTTCATGTGTAGAAGGATTAAAACAACCAATTTAATATTCAATGATAGATTCCCTAACAAAGGCAGAATAAAAAACACTGCTCCCCTGTTAATTTACTAAGTAGTATGAATAACTGATTCGAATCTCACAGTTCTCTGTGTTACAAGGCGAAGGGTCTCTTAGGAGATGAGAATCTGCAGCTGCATATTATCTTCTTAGATCATAATCTTGACTGTTATCCAGTGAGCAGTTGCACTTCCATAATACACTCCTCTAAGAAACTCATCAGGGGTGGTTTGTTTTTTTTTCTTATAATGTTGGCTAAACTTCTCTTGAAATAATAAACATTGTTATGCTTCTCCAACAGTTTCCTCTTGAACTTCAAGTTTGCAAATTGCATAATATTATCCTTTTCTCCTCTCACAAAATTCCATAGACTCCACAAATTTTGCTAAACTTTAAATGCTCCCCAGTTCAGATCATTACATGGCTTAATGCTGGGACAGCAAAAAGGCAGGAATGATCAGCATCTCATTGGCTACAGTGAGGTCTATGGACCAGGGCATCACATATCTCTCTGGTTAAATTGCTGAACTGGGATTTACTATCTAAGTTAGTTATTCTGGTACTAAAATGTCTGAAAGTCTTACTAGATTTCAAGCATCTAGGAATCCTGTGTCAGTTCCCTGTCAGTTCTGAGAAAAGCATCATGCGTGACTGTGGCCAAATAATTTAATACCTTTGAACATGTTTTCTACCAGTGCATTGGCAATAGAGCAACTTGTCTCCCTCAAATTGATGTTTCAAGGATTGCATTATTTGTGCTTGTGAAACACTCAGGCATAACAGCAAATACTTGTGGAAGCCTTCAAAGGTTTTCAGCTCTTAGATGATCAACAAGTTTCATCCTTTACCTCTTAAGTGCCACAACTGCACCATTAGCACACATAACACAGAGTTTTGGGGTTAGCATCAGGAAGCTATTTTGTCTCTCTTTTAGAGTATTCACTCATGCACTGGTGTCAGTCTAGGAAATGGTCCTAACTCAAGCATGCAGCATGGAAAACAAAAAAACCGCAAGGAATCCCCTTTCCCCTTCTTCAACAAGTGATAGGTTTTAGATAGAAAAAGTTAAGCCTAGTGGCTAGAGCAAAGTGCCAAGGAAAACCAAACAGAAAACCAAGGCACCAGGAAACTGCAGCAAAATGCAAGCGCAGTGCCAGCAAGGATCATGGCAGAAAATAGAAAATTATGTACAACTGAAGCAAATCACACCAGAAAAATGGCATGGGAGAGACTTGAGCAGCCACCTTGTTTGGCTCAAACCTGGGTTTAAATTCTCTTCCAAAGTCCCATCTTCTAAGAGACTACACAAACTCTTCTTCCACAGCAGAGAGTAGGTGTAAGCAGCCATTTTGTTAGTTAGGAACAGAGTTTGCAATAACGACAGTCATGACAATACCCTCAATATTCATGAATACAAGTACTGTCACCAAGACATTTGTGTGAGAAAGGAGAAGGCAAAGCTGTAATTCTTTTCAAAGAGTAGAAAAGAATCACATACTATTAAAAAATTTCAGAAATTATACTGTTACTACCACATACAGGGACTGCTAAGAGCTGTTTTGTCCAAGGTTTCTTGCCTGCCTCCATGAGGATGCAGTGCCACCAAATGTGTTACTCCAGGCTACAATGAACATTTTAGCTCAGCTGCAAGAAAATTTGATGCAAAATGTCTATTACAAGAAAAACACAAAGACTGGCTACAGCATCTGGCAGAACTAAACCAATAAGCCAAGATTAGATGGAACTGAGAGCCCAGAGAAGGGCTCCTCTCTTGAGTCACTCCTCATTTTCTTCTCATTCTCTTTTCCTTCACTCAGCTTCTCTGCACTTGCAAAATTTTTCCTTAGAAGAATTTATCCTACTCTGCTCAGTCATTTCTAGTTTGAGTTATTTATTTCTTCAATGAATACTGAAATTCTCCATCCTGGTAGAAATAGATGAATGCACCTGCCACCTCAAAACCAGTTTTAGATGCAGATGACCCACATAGCTTCTCAACACAAAATTCACTGTAAATGACTCTTAAAAAAACAGACAAAGGGATAAACAGGATTTAGTACAGACAATTAATGTCATCCTTCTTTGACCTGGTGTCTGGCAGCTTGTGCATCTTCCACAATGCAATAAATAAATCGTAGATTTTGTACAGAAGGGAAATCACATTTGCTACCTCTGAATATGTCAACAGTTCTTCCACAGGGCTTAACTGAGAATTTTTTTCAAGTGGTATACAAGCTAAAAGCACATTTATGCTAGTACATCACCTCATTTTTGCACCTGCTTTCAGGAATTCATAGTACAGAGCACATAGATGTATTCCCTGAAAAATTCAAACTATCTGTGACTGGGTGAAACAAAGGTCAGTTAAAGCTCATACTGGCAAATGACCCAGGAACAAAGTAGACTTCAGAGACTGCATGTGCTTACTTAGGTCAAATTAACCCTCACCAACAATAAAAATATAACACTGAAAGAACTTAGCAACTAGCAGTCTCAGGAGTCGTAAGCTGGTCATGTGTGCTTTTACAATGAAGGCAATGTTTTTCTTTATCTTGTTGCTGGTCTCCTGTTTCCCTGTATACTGGGAGGGGACAAAAACCTCACCACTTTGTCCCGCTACAAAAAATCCAACAGAAGTCACATCAATTAGGGAATTGCAGAGTGCACAGCATATAGAAAAACGCAGAAAAACACTTAAGCGCCTGCACATATGAAACTAGGATCTATGTAACACAATTCACTGAGAGTCCTGGAACTGACGCTAAGACCACGATTGCCCATGAAGTGCTGTGCAAAATAAATAAGTGTTATTATTATGTTCCAAAATGGTATGTATATAATGTGTAAAAATTGCTTCTGTATAAATCACTGAGAAACAGAAAACAAAGCTGAAAACACCTATTGAAATATTGGCATAATTTGCCTGTGTTTTTCCATAAGTCTGTCCTCAAAAATTAAATAATGTCCAGTGGACATATCTGCTTTAAACTATTATTAGTCTGTTATTCTTAACCTGTTAAGGATATAGCTATTAGATGAATGTCATCATTTCCTTATAAGACATGTTGTATTTAATCACAAATCACAGTATTCACCTGCAACGATTCCAAAACTTAGAAGATTGTCCAAGCCTTTTGGTAATAAGTTAATTTTCTACCAGAAAACTTGGGCAATTTCTAAGCAGAATTCCAGACCTCAGTGAGATGCTATGTAAACTCTCCTGGGATCTGTTTTTTTTGCCTCCTGCTAAAGTCATGACTGCCTAAGCAAGACATTCTTCATTCACAAGTCTTTTGCTGCCAACATGAGTAGAATTAATCATTTTTTCACAGGCAGGTAATCAATGCAATCAACTAAGGCAACAGGATTTACTCCTTGGTTTAAAACTGATCTTTTAGGGTTTATTACTTGGATCTAGTACCATTAAAGTAACTGGCAAAAATCCACAGATATCAGATATTCATATTTGAAACTACTGTCATCAAGGATTAAATCCTGCTTGCCATTTACACCCATACAGTCCTTGTGCAGCTTGTAAGCCTCCTTAAAGAGGGAGAGGCAAGCTTGTATGCATATTGTTTCCCTAGGCCTTCTATTCCAATTAATATTGAAACTCTGTTTTATTTTTTAGCCCTAATAAGCTAATATGAAAACAATTAGAAGAAATGCAAAGGGTAAATAACATTGGTAAAGAATATTAAAAGTTGGCAAAAAAAAAATTTCTGTGTTGAAAGCATGATGCCTCCTCTCAAGAAATGCCAGAAAGGGGATGCACAGTGTGCAGATACCTGAATTCAGAGCTGGGCATAGAGACAATCCCACACTGAAGACTGAAAAGACTTGAGTAGATAAATGTCATGTTGACAGCCTAACCTGAACCTCTAAAGCTGTAACTCTGTTTGATGAGTACCTTAGGCAACAGTTCTTGTGAACAAGGGAAATATTACTGGTTGGAATCAGATCAAGGGTCGGATATGATTTTTGCATTATGTTACCTTTATTGCAGCAGATATTTCAGTGACTCTGAAAGAGTCTACGGATTAATTAGTCTGTTCTTCATTATGTTACAGAAAGGAACTTGTTTTATTCCTGTACAGAACTGATTCTAGTCCTTCCAGCAATTGGATTTTCCTCTGTTCTATTCAAAAAATGTAGGACGGACAATAATAGTTTTCAATCTTCCTGTACATCTTGGAAACATTTTTTAAATGATTTTCTGCCAATTCTCTTCTACTGAGAGCTTTCACATGGTTCATAGCTAATGTAATCCTACATTTTAAAGAGGATGGATTACAGAGAATTATCCTCTTGGTTATATTACAAGTGGTGAAAGGAACCTTTTTATTTTCTCTGATACAGTTTTATTTCAATGCAGAGGCCTGGAAACAACTGTGCCATTATGGTCAGTTTGTGCCTTTGGTCACACCACCACCTGAGTAACTAAGAGGAATTGACACCTTTAAGGCATGAATTTTCATTTTCCTTCACTTCAAAAGTAGATAAAAATTTTTTTCTTTTATTTTTCTTTTTTTTTCCTCATAAATCGGCATCAATGCTATCATGTGATTTGCTTTCTCCAGCTGGCTTTCATTCAGCCTGGCACTATACAGAGATCAGATACAATGGGAATCCATTTTTAGCTGCTCCCATTTCACTTAGTTAACAACAAAAATAAACTGCAGTAATTTGCTATTCCTGTCCTACTCTATCTCTCTGATATACATTGAAGGTAAGGGAGTCAGTTTGATCAGTTCTTCATTTGTTCTTCCTCCTTCTCTAACCCATACTTTTGGCATGAATGTGAAGAAAAAATATTCCAAATAGATCCTCTCTTTCCTACACCTAAATCAGGTTCAGGTAAATCACATGTATAAATGCTCTGTGGAAATGTGTACTGTAAATCACAATCTAATATTTGGTACCCTGTTCCATTTGCTGGCAAGAAACAGTCTCTCAGTGTTAAAACCTTTCTAAACATGTAACATATGTAGTGGCCAAAGTAACTTCAGCCAAAAGGCAAAGTAACGCTGATTTACAGGCGGGAGAGGTACTTGGTGAAAAATATTTCTAGAGAAAGTTGCACAAATGTCTCCTTCCAATTTCTGGCCAAAAGGCAGGAAGGGTCTTCATGTTCTTGTTTCATAGAACAGAGAGAGGAGTACTGT
>VWZD01007534.1:94122-143837 GCA_013396695.1 Sakesphorus luctuosus | reverse complement strand
CGATCAGGCTCCTGTCAGCCATGGGCGGGCGCCCCGGGAGCGGCCGGGTGGGGTGTGCGGTGTGTGAGCGTGTGCGGGGCGAGGCGGACTGGCGGCGCTCCGCACCCAGGCTCGGACCTCCCTCCGCCCTCCCGCCCCCGCCCGCGGTGTCGGCGTGCGGCGGGGCAGGGGCTGGGACAGGGGCACGGATATGGACAGGGGCACGGGCTGGGACAGCGGCACGAACAGGAGCAGGGGCTGGGACAAGGGCACGGACAGGGGCACGGGCTGGGACAGCGGCACGAACAGGAGCAGGGGCTGGGACAAGGGCACGGACAGGGGCACGGGCTGGGACAGCGACATGGACAGGGCCAGCGGCGGGGGGCGCCTGTCCCTGTCCCAAAGGCGCGGTGGGGCGGGCGAGGGGGGAGGTGGCAGCCGGAGCCCAGACTNGGTGAGGTGGCAGCCGGAGCCCAGGCTGGTGTCCCCTGTGGGACTCTGCTCCCCTGCTCCTCCTTGCGCCTTCCCCCGCGGGCTGACCCCGTCGCCTGGGTGAGTGGGTGGGTGAGTCCGCTGCCTATGGCACAGGAGGTCTGCGTGCCCGGGGACACGCGGGGAGAGCAATTTCAAGGGCAAAGTCCGGCCACTGGGGAGGAACAACCCAGGCGCCGGGACAGGCTGAGAGCAACCTGGCTGGACTGCAGTTCGGCAGAGAAGGGCATGTGGGTCCTGACGGGCAACAGATCGGACAAAAAAGGCGAATGATACCTTCAGCTGCGCCAGGCAAAGCAATGCCACCAGGTCGAGGGAGGCGATCCTGCTGCTCTGCTCAGCACTGGTGAGGCCACACCAGGGGTGCTGGGTCCAAATCTGGGCTCCCAGTACAAGAGAGACATGGACCTACAGGAGGGAGTCCAACAAAGGATCATGAAGATGGTTAGGTACTGGAGTACCTCTCCTATGAAGAAAAGCTCAGAGAGCTCAGACCGCTCAGCCTGGAAAAGAGCAGGCTCAAGGGGATCTCATAAGATACAAATATCTAAAGGAAAGATGCAAAGAGAAGAGAACCAGGTTCTTTTCAGTGGTGCCCAGTGACAGGACCAGCAGTGAAACACCAGAGGTTCCTTCTGAACTTCAGAAAATACTTTTAACTATAAGAATGACTAAGCTCCATCCCGGATTGCCCAGGCAGGCTGTGGAGTCTCCATCTGAACACGGTCCTTGGGAACTTGCTCTGGGCAGCCCAGCTTGAGTGGGTGATTTGGATAAGGTGACCTCCAGAAGTCCCTTCTAATCTCAGGCATTCTGTGGTTACTCCCCACCCCATACCCCTGTGTCCCTCCTATGCAGCGATGGAGCAAGAGAGCCAAGCTCTCTCCCTTCAGTCCTGAAGGAGAGTTGAAACATCTTTACAAAGACTCCTTCACTTAGGCCAGATCCCAAAGTGTGTCATCAGCTCCTCCTGCAGATCATACAAAGGGAAAAGTCATTCCCTAGCATAAAGGTGCTTCAATTCAAGGTTATGAAAGGACCCTTCCTCCTCATTTGACAATATCCATGTATGGATCTAGGGAACATTCATTTTGTCAAGGGAAAAAGGGACAGAAGGGATCTCTGTTGCAGAGATCTCTTCTAGGCAGTGGTCCAAACACTTGTATCAGTGACAGCAAGGGGAACAGAAACCCAGTAGTGAATATCTGACAGCAACCAGAAAAGGTAACAGAGGCAGTCCAATACCGCTGCTATAATGGTAAGGGGAAATGTCCTTTGCTTACCATCCTTGTCCACTTAAAGACAGCAACCAGACCTCCCTGCATTCTGGTATCCCAAGAGGATAACATCCTGATCCTGTGCTGTTGATCCACCCGGTCTGATGTAGGTGTGGACCTCATTGTGCTTCAGTGTTCCGCTACTCAGCAGCAGTACCTGTGATTTCTGTGCAGCACTGACATGGGAGCAGAAATTGTCATTAGTGTGAATGTGAGATGAAAGGAGAAGGACTGAGATGAAACTTTGTTAATGAAGCAAGAGAGTATTGGTTCATGAGCTGCATGCAAGGTGAAAATAAAATAGGACAAAAGAAGTAGAATGTCCTGGGTTGGTTTTTTTCAAGATCAGAAGAGAAACACAGATTTCCTCTGCAGTATCATTAGTTAGTCTCTTTACTATTGATGGTTGAAAGGAATATATGCTACCCAAACAAACTACAACTGTGGTGCAGCTTATTAAGGAAAAAAAAAGAAAAAATATAGTGAGCACTTGACATCAGTACAAACAGAAAACTCATTTTTTTAGCATGCATTTTAGTCACATGAGATATCATGTTGTCTATACATACCCATCTCCAAAACCAAACTGGCTTTATTGGTTGTTAAGTTTTATCCCCTAATCACTTTTTAAACACACAGCAACTGCTTGTATTAATGCCAATCCCTTTGAATCATTGCTCAACCACATGGGGGAAAAAACACTCCCCTAAATCACCACTGATTCTGATCCATGTGACTGGAAATTCATTTTCGTCTTCAAATGGAATCTCATATTCTAAAAAAAAAAAACACCCCAAAAAAAAACAGTCCTAGGAGGCTGGGTTCATTCCCTTTTTCCTTGAAACACAGTATTTCATTCATGCCCTCTATTAAGTCCTTTCCTGCAGTAGCTTTCCTGTGGGATTTCTGTTCTAGAATTTTGTGCTTATGAGAGGCAACATTATCAGACCTGTGAGTTCCTGTTTTGCAATAAATAGTTTTCATGGCTTTCCATAGTTTTGATGGTTTCCATTCATAACTGAACTTAAGAATCAAGCAACTTGTATTTGTTGCCCTTTCTTTTAAATTTTCCATTCTTTCCATATCTCTCTGCAAAATTAGGCATAGTAGGTAAAACTTACTGAATAGTTGTCATTTCTTTATTCCCATGTATCTGCTGAGTAGTTTTCTTTTCATATATCCTGTTCCTTCCAAAGTATCTGTCAGGCATATCGCAATCTAATCAACAGATTAGAGTCCACTGAAGATTCCTGCAGCTTTGGTGGTGAAGTGTGCAAGTAACAATGGAGTTCATCTCTCCACAAGGAAATGGAGCATAGGAGAGAGCTCTTACATTAAACTCCAATCACAAATGCAGTTCTTTCTTGGGACCGAGATCGGGACGGCTCCTGAAATAACTCAGACACACACAGAACTGGAGAACATGTCGGAAGCGCTTTATTTACGGCTGGGGTCTGGATTTTAAGGGTCCCAATAGGGGCGGGATTTGGAGCGGATTGGACGGCACATGTGGGGTCAGGGTTAGGAAGGCAGGAATGGGAGAGGCTCGGGTAGCTGCAGCAAGTCAGGGAAGGGGTGTAGAACTCTCTCAAATGCAGGGAAACCATCAAGGTACCTTCACGGCATAGAAGAACCTCAGGGAAAAAACACACAGAGAGGGGGAAGGAACATGGGGGTTGTGAGCCCAGGGGGCTGAGCACGACAGTTATTGACCTGACCAATCTCTGTACAAACCAACTCACTCATTTATGGGCCCTGATTCAAGTAAAAGGGTAAAGACATTCAGATGGAGACAGGCATGATCTAAGCCTTGTTCAAGATTGGTGGGATTTCTCTCCTTTAAATAGGCACACTTGACATTGTTTCAGTTTGTGCAGATAGTCCCAATAGTTGAATTTACTACACAGAGATTTTACATATATAACTATAATACATATAATGATATTTGCTACATTGGCTCAGCATACCGAAAAATCTGTAGGGAGGCATAGTTATGGCCCTCAAACTACTATCAAACTGATGGGCAAAAAGTAGGAGAAACCCAGCCAACATGACCTTCATAAGCGACATAATACCTCACCAACAGAAAGAGGAGCAGGGCAGCTCTCTCCTGAATCCCAGTTCAGCCTTTGATTCGGTGGAACCTGCTGACTTCTTGTTTAATTGTGGTTAATGATCACACTCCTGGATGATACCAGGAAAAAAACCTCAGGCACAGATCCAGGGCTGAATAGTTCCTCTTTGAACTCACACGACAGTAGTTAAGAAGCAGTGTAATCTCTGATATTCCTTTTGTCAGACAAGAAATGGCATTTTGAAACATGGTTGGTATAATACTTAATCCTAGTGAGACTGCAAGCAACTATTCTTGTTTCCTGTCTCTAGATATACGTATAATCATTTCTTCTATAGTTACTGACTTTTATTCAAAAGATAATGTAATTTCCTCATATACTTTAAAATGTATATACTCAGGAAACCAGGCCTGAACCAAAATTCTCCATCAAAATGCTCTGCAATTTGTATGTGTAAATTGTCATTTATGACTATCAACATTTTTAAGATTTTACATTTCCACAACTGTACTTACTGATTTCACCACTCTGAAATGGAGAGTCCAATGCAGAGAACTGTGCAGGTTACTAAGAAATCTACAGGGAAAAGAAAAGCAGAATTATATACAAATTATTTTAAAATATACATTTCTACCTGCAGGATTCTTTTCAGGCCTCAGAACTGACAGTTTTTTCTCTGATATGAGGGATGAGAAATTCAGATTGTGAGATGATCATATTTCCTTTATTATCCACTTTTTTCTTTATTACCTTGCTGTCAGAATAGAGTAGTTGAGAGCACACAGGACTTAATATTTTGATAAGGGGAGAAACATTCCGTGGGATATTAGAGCATTCCATCTAAGGCAATTTAGAATCTGTTTATGCTTCTCTAAACCAAATCTCAGCTCTTGTCAAGGTGTCTTGAAAGAAAAGGCAATGCTCATACAGTAAGACAGGCAACTGAAGGGACTCAGATCATCTAGTTTTTCCAGTGAATACAGCTTCATATTTTTTGTCCTGTATTAACTATGAGGTTGACCAACATTCATTTCTCTTGTGATCTTGTTTCTATCTTTATTTCTAGCAGGCTGATCTCTCAAATAGGTTTTATTCTTTTCCAAATTTAGAAGTGTAAGCAGAAAGTTTCTGTGTTTGACCATCAAAACACAAGCTTATTTGTAACAATGTTGAAAATCTCTCTGCATGTTTTAAAAGAAACTAGGTCATTGCAAGGAATAATATTCTGGTATTCCTGGAATATTATTATTTGTCTAATTTTTTTTTCTGCAGCTGAAGTAATGTGTTACAAAAAGGAAAAAGATGGTTGGGTAGTTCAAACAGTCCAAGACGAAAAGGTAAAGGGAAACCATTTTCAATAAAGGGACCATTTATAGCAAAAAAGAAACTATTCACAGTGATAGACACCGTATGTTTGCAAGTCAGGTTTACATTGGCAAGTGCCACCTTGCAAACATTGCAAAAACATGTCAGCTGAATCCCAATTTCCCCTAATATCCACACCAAAGGGCAGTTTCAGTGGCTTTGTGTGTTTTAAGATCTGCAAGTGTAAATTTGTGCTTCCTGGTTTTGCCAGCTAATAGACGACGTCCTGTACACACTTCACATATTCCTCTTTACAATATGCACAGTATGGGGGGGAATTAAAAGATCAACATATTGATCTGAAAGTGTGTATACAAGTTTTTCTACAGTAGAGGTATAAACCTCTTATATGCACAAGAGATGAAGGGACAATGGGAACAGGCTAATGTTTACAAACCAATGGGCATAACTGGTGTGTATTCTCTCAGTGTTCAAATGTGTAAAACAAGACTGTTATGGTTAACCATAAGAACTTACATATTGAGCTAGAGCACACTAAAATTACAAGAGGATAGTTTCAAGTTCTTTAAAGAAAACCCAAGGAATAGGAAGTACTTTTTCAAGGATTAAAAATACTGCAGTCCAAAGGAAGCTGAAGAAATAATAAAAAATGCAGTGTATTTCAGGGCACACTAAAAAATTTACAGAGTAATCTATGTAATCTCCTGGAGTTTTTCCTTGCCCTAAAAGGATCTAGCCCTGAAAAAAGTACTACTAAAAGTGGTGAGGACAACAGGAATTGCTGATGAAGTAAAGTAAGCACAAAAGTGAATTCCTGCAAACAATAGAAGAGTAGAAGGGAAGTGGGATTTTTTTTCCCCCTAGCAGGCTAAAAGAAAAAGAGAGTTGAAGGACAAAATAGGATGTCTCTGAAACACAGAAAGCAAATGATAATCAAGGGATCTGACATGGCAAAACTCCTATGTAAATAGTTCTTTATTTCTTTAGGAAGGAAACAGAACTCAAGATACACCCAGGTGCAAATTTGAGGAAGAAGATGAGAAGCTCAAAGGGAAAATCTGCAATAAGGAGATAATAGATATGTATTTACCTGGCTGAAATAATTTCAGATCTTTAACATTAGATGAGATTTCTGAAGGATTATGAATTTCCTCTAGTCGCTATTGAAAAGGAGTGGCTCTTTGTCAGTGGAACTGATAGATGTTAAATTCACTACTTGCAAATTAAACATTTAAAAGGGAAGCACTGAATCAGGGAAAGATATAATATCTTCTACTGTCTAAAATAAAAGGAGAGAATGAGCTGAATAATGGCCTTGATAATTTTTCAGTAGAAGAGCACAAGCAGGTGTTGGCTTGCAAGTGTCAGCTTACAGGTGTTGGCTTTTCATTTGGGAAGCTAGTGAGAAAGGAGGAGCACTGATCAGGAGCAAGTGGCAAGGTAATAACAACATATTTGAGTCTGTAAAAAGATGGTGAAAGAAGTGTCAGTTATTCATTCATTCTACTAAGTTTTGCTAATCAATATCCATGGATGACAAAGTGCTTATGTGCCCCATTCTGGCAAAGCTGTGAAATCATAAATTCAGAGTGCAGTCTGGCTTCCTATATAACAAGCTATTACATTTTATTAGTCATAGATTAAGTTCATTATTTGCCTATTAGTATATAATAACTTGGGTTTAGCCACAGCACATTTTCCAGAAATGTCTGATCCATTATTTTACATTTTGTTGACTCAAAATGTCATATATTTGACTGAGTACTAGTGTTTATTTTTAATCAGAATCTTGAAAAATAGTAAATCATGTGTCATCAAAATCTGGAATCTCATTATATGTTTCTTTGACAAGACATACTTCAAGTAAAACTATTGTCACTAGCATTAATTATAGCCCTCTACAGTAAGTTTTTATAATTGTAGTTCCATATGAATTTTTTTGTAGTTTTCCTGCAACTTTTGTCAGATTAACCAGAAACCAATTACATAGATTATGTCATTTCTCTTTTTTCTTTGATATTTATATAATGCTATAATTATTTGTGCTGGTTTAGAGGTAAATCAGCAGGAGAAATGAGCTCAACACGAGAGAGATTGTAAGTCAGAGCTACAAAAACCCAGCAGTATAAGCCAGTGCCCTGGGGTACAAACCCAAAGGGGTTTGTTAGCCTTGTGCTGAGCCCCGCGTGGTTCCCCCAAGTCCAAAGCAAAAGGAAGTGAAAAACCTGTTGGTGCAGGTGATGGCTGTAGACTCATCGAGAGTGGTGGTCTCCTCCTGTCAAGGTCCTGCTGCTCCTCTGGATCCAACAAAAGGTTCCCAAGGTCTTCTTACCCATCCCTTATGTACCTTCAGGGAGCACTCAGTCCCTCCCCCGGGGCGGGGACTCACACAATGGGTGATTAACTCTGTGAGTCATGGGCTATTTTTTGAACTGTTGATGGCCCATTAGCAGCTATGCCTCCTCAGGCTGGGAGTGGAGGTGCTAACGACTCCCTGGGAAGCTGCTGCAAATGGGCCATTGACCTTGGGAATGAATAGAGGGGGTAGAATACACAGCTTTGATCACCCCCACACAGTGACAACTGGTCCCACCTGCTGAACTAGGACATTATTTAAATATTATAACATCTTCCTGTATTTGTTAAAAATTTACAGAACAGACTGAGGATCTGTTCAGCCAATTCTTGTAGAACTCCAGGGTGTGAGTACATAGATTTAAGTCAGATTTTAAAATCCTAACTTTGTGATATTGTATACCATGTAGCTACTAATTAAATGCAAAATTCTTTAACCACACATGATGTAAGCAGATCAGACTCCTCTCCAAACATGAAACCCTCAAAATACTTATGAATATTTTATCTCTTTATCATCATCAACAAATGCACATTCTCAGCCAGTAATGACTTTGGCTTTCTTCTCTTACTAATATAGGTTAAAAAATTGTTACTTATTTGTGTGAAACCTGGTTATGGATTTTTCCTGAAATGTTCATCAATATTTTTATAGCATGCAATTTCTACTTCATATCAGTATTTGTTTACTCCTTTTTCCACTTATGATCATCTTTATTTCTCATATTTTTTCTATTCACCATTGAATCAGCACCAGATTCTAAGTACAGCAGTTCTACTTGTTGTTGTTGTTGTTGTTGTTGTTGTTGTTGTTGTTGTTGTTGTTGTTGTTGTTGTTGTTGTTGTTGTTGTTGTTGTTGTTGTTATGAGGTTGTGACACTTTTTATAGTCAGCAAAGAGCTCCCTATTTTCATTTTTTCTACCCTTTTCCTGTTAAGTCATATCACTTGTAATCTTAGTGACATAACAAACCATATGATTTCAAAGTATATACAGCAGGAAACGAAAGACATGGAAAGCAGTTTACAGTTTCAAAGTCCAGTAGCCAACTGCAGATAATAATTATGAAGGAGCAAGTACTTAAAGAGAGGACAGGCAGGAAATGACGAGCAGCATGAGATCACACTATAATGCTGCTAGAAGGATGCCTAGCTCATATCCTTAGTTTTGCAGTTCAAAAGTGTTCAACTGGAACTTTGGAACAGGAGATATTTCCATTCAGGTTTATATTTTACAAGCCATTCATCATGTTTCATGCATATAACTAGGAAGAAGCAACTGATTTTGTTCTAATTTAAGTGTTGTGCACAGAAACACTGAACACTGATTTCTTGAACTAGCATTCTTCCAGGGTGATAACAACATCAAAAATAATGTAGGAATACCTGACTCAGATTAGATGTGTGGTAAAAGAACCAATAAAGGAATTTATGTTTGTATCCCCAGCCTCCAAAAATTGAGATCTTACACAGGCCCAGAAATGTTCATATTCAGAAATGCAAATGGCTGGTAACTTTCCAAGCCACTGAAAAACTTCAAACAGCTGCCATTAAAGATAAAAATCCTTTCACACACTGAATATGAAATATTTTCCCCAAACACTCCAGATTTCCATGCAGTAATTTATCCAGTAGCTCTAATACTTCATCAGTGTCCTGCAATACATCCATGTACAGCAGTTTTATATAAAAAGGATCGGGGGGAAGGCATCAGAGAAAACTTCTTCACTAAAAAGAAAAGTTTTATATCAAACCTTTTATTCTTTCAATAAGATTTTGTATTCCACAGTCTCCACCCTCCTGTTTAAGAATCTGAAAATAGACATTTTCTGGTTTACATTGAAACACAGGAGTCTTAAATATCTCTTCAGCTGCTTCCTAATGTTTGTTCCACAGGAAGGGAGTTAGTTTGTAGCACAGTGTGCTTTGTTGTATCTGCATCACCAAGGCAGATAAACTCGGCCTCCCTTCATCTGGAAAAGGGGCACAGTAGCACCACAAGACAGTGCAGTACTTAAGGCTTATTGTGAAGGTTTCAGAGAACAAGGTAACTTTCAGGGCAGCAGAAAATGTCCTCTGCTGCTTACACTCCTTTGCTGCTTCTCAAACTGCTCACCTGTGTTTAAGCACTTTCTCTGCAATAGCTTATTTTTGCCTCCCAGTTTTGTGTCGATATTTCTTACAGCAAACTGAAATTCTCCTAAATTCTATTATTATTGTTATTGTTATTGTATTCCTGTTAAGCACTTAAACTCTTATTTTGGCAGTGAACATTTCTGTCTTGGGTATATTAGCATATATTTGAGCACTGGGTATTCCCTACTCCAGCAGTTCTATCTGACACGCATGGAATGGCGTGGAAAGCCAGCAGGGCTTTTTCCTGAAAATTTAATGCTGAGATTTGGCTGCTTCTATACTTTGATTACACTACAGTTCTTTCCAGAGAGACCTTGTCATACAAAAGGGCAGGCTCCTCTTGAGTCCCAGCATATTTCTTGCTTTGGCAGATCCCTCCTTAGAATTTAGGGATGCAGAAGGCACTTTTCAGGTTGCAAGGCATCATTTTTAGTCCTTTGGAGTTTTTCTGGACTGTCTACATTAGCACTAAGTAGAAGGCCTGCTGCAGTAAGACTGATGGCACTAAATCAAAGCACTGACAAAGCACCTCTAAAGCACAATTCTTCGGTGCACTTTCCATGAGCTCTTTTCTCTCCTACCCTCTTTTAGCATCTTTGTTCAGTTTTTGGCACAGCCATTAACACAGCTTTGTAAAGTTGCAATTTACTAAGTGTGGAAGTACAAGATTAAAAGCTTGTTTATCACAGAGCTTCTTTGCTAGCATAGGGCATCGAAGCAAGTTGTTCTGTGACAGGAAGGTTAGTGCTTTTCCAGTGTCACAGAGAAAGTGAAATCCATGCCAGACTATGCAGTGCATCAAGCCCAGGAAGCTGCAGGAGTTTTTCTTGCAAACGTCTCCTTTCACAGTTAAAATCCCAGACACTGTGCAAAATCCCTGCAGTGTGGTGTTTCAAATGCCACTCTTCTTTGCAAGAGTGGCAAATAAAAGTGGGCATGCTTTGCTAATGAGGGCAAATTGTGCCAGCTCTTTACAAAGAATAGCATGTTTCCATCCACCTCAAACCAGCTTCACTTGATAGATGTGGAAAGAGAAGAGAAAGGGGCTGTGGTACTGTTTATTTCTTTCTACTCACTTTAGTCTCCTGTCTTGTAGAGACTATGGATTTTTGGGGTCTGATCTTGCTCTCATTAAAATATGTTTTGTGTGGAGGCTGGATTACCTAAGGGGGAAAATGGCAGTAGTCCGATATTCACCACATACTCAAATTTAACATGCTCTCAGATTACATTGCTATTGGTTTTAACAGCAATAATATGATGGGCAACAATCAGTTTGTGGCCTTCCTGAGATACAGGAGTCAGACACCGGCTGTTGTAAATTGAAACTTTACAGATACTATTCAGGATATTTATATGCAGGTTCAGACAGTGCTGCAATGTATGGAGAGCATCCATTTGAGGGTTTCCAGTACATAAGAAATGTTGTAGTTTATATAGCATTCAACTAAGGCAAACATTTTTTTTTTTGTATGAGACACTATTTTCCTCAGTACTTTCTGTGGTAACTTAATAAATCATTCCTCATATCATCTTGTTTGAATTATATTCCCATACACACCACATCCATCAGAGTTGATAAGAGCATGACAGTGCATGCTATAACTTCCAAAGAGCTGGCATCTCACACCCTCATTTGGAGAAATGTATCTCGAAGCTATAAATGCTTTTCCAAAGATCCATACAACACAGCTCCCTGTGACTTATTCACTTCCTGCTTTCCTTCAAAAGCAGCTGAAAGAGGCACTCTGCACCTGCCTTCTTCTTGTGCTGACATCTGTTTCTAAATGAGAAAGGATGCAATGAATGTTAAGCTGAAGGGACTTATTTTATTTATGATTGCAAAGATTCTTGGCTGGAAGAATCAGTTCAATTCCAGTGCCTTTCACCTTCCCTGCTATGCAGGGAGACAAAGAGAGCATTCATAGACACAGCACATGTGACATAGGGCAGTCTAATGGCATTAGAACAGTTCAATGAAACATTAATGAATTTACAGTGATGACAGCACAGCGGTGCCAGGATCTAGTCTGCTTTGTGCTAAGTGGTTTTCATAAGTAACCTCAAACACAAATAACCAGTCAGGATTCTAACTAAAATCTTTCCTTTTCTGACAAAACATAATCAATTGTTTTTCTTTTGAAACCAGTAGCCATTCCCTTGTTTGCTGTGTTGCTGGTGTTTCTTCAGTTCCTGTCATATCTCAGACGGTTCTCACTAAGCTCAGATAAGACCAGTTCTTCTGAGCATCTGATTGTACAAACATATTTTTGCCCATAATCTCCTGTGCCTCATGCTGCTAACCTCAACAGCTGCTTGGAAGTGAGATATAGAAAGAAAAACTTGAACACAAAAATAGGTGCTATGATCTTGTCCATAGCTTTACACCTTTAATCCAACTTCACATTCACATCCTTTTCTTCACATGCTACCTCCTTATTGTCACCTCTGTGCCTCCTAAAGTATTTGGATCAGGTGAATGTATAAGGTGTTAAACTGGGTGTCAGCAAGGTTCTTGAGATAAGGAAAGATGCAAGCACTGGCTGTTTACACAAGATTTTATCCTGCCTCACTGACATCAAAAAGGTTATTGCCATTGTCTTGAATAAGCATAGTGACAGAGACAGAAGCCTGGACAGGAACATATTGGGCTTGAGCAGATAAAAATATGGAGGAGCTTCTCTTCACAGCCTATCAAGAATAGTGGTCACACTTCAGGTTTCACAAACTTATTCACAGAATTTGCAAATTCATTGTAGACATTCCTTCATAAAGAGAACTATGAGTCTATACTTGAAGCAAAGCAAAGTACTGCCAGTGTTTCTAAAATATCTGTGTTTTTTAAATATATTCCATGAAATTTCTGTGAGGAAATAGACATTCTTCCAAATGCTATAAGATACACGTTATAAATCACATTGTACTTTCCAAGAAAAATGGGTAATGAAACATTCAAGAAACACAAAAAAGGGGATGAGTGTACATTTTCAGGGATCTGCTAAATCTCACTGAAGCTGATTTCAGTTACTTAAATGAAGGCA
Organism: Sakesphorus luctuosus; assembly: GCA_013396695.1. Taxonomy (NCBI): domain Eukaryota; kingdom Metazoa; phylum Chordata; class Aves; order Passeriformes; family Thamnophilidae; genus Sakesphorus; species Sakesphorus luctuosus. Next base: position 131,157 of record VWZD01007534.1, on the reverse strand, counting down.
GGCTGGGGTGGAGAAATGTGTACTGCGGCCTGCAGTGTTCCTACAGAATGGGTAAATGCAATGAAGGCTGCCTTCCTTTAGTTTTCTTAAGCACTAACATCAGTAAAACCAAGCAGCATGGGGTGCAGTGTAGACCAGCTAATTTCATACTTAAAGGTCTGGAAAGACTGGTATAGGACAGTAAAATCTTTTGTGATCAGTACCCAAGTCAGCAAGACCAAAGGTAACTTTCCTAGCAGGTGGAGTTTATTAGTACAGCAGTAAGGTCTGTAACGTCACTCCAGATGCACTATAGCAGTTTTCTTACAGAAAATGTGGCTCTAAGGACATTGTAATGAGAGAGGAACTAAGAAGCAAGGCAGAGCAGAAGTGCATCCACAGAGGTTTATTTACTCCCCAGTCTGCTTGTCAATTGATTTCAGTGAGACTTCTCATGTTAGCAGGGGTTTCTGGGTGAAGACAAATCTATCCTTTTTCTATCAGAAATGCTTTGAGAATCAGATTTACAAAAATGTATTATATAGGATTGATTTCCTTCATTAGCCTCATTTCAGTAATATTATTAGCTATAGATCACAAGACAATTTCTTATGGAATTATGTTCTTATTAATATCACAACATCCTTATCCCCCCACCAGTTATCATATTCATTTTGCACATGCTGGAAATCACAATAAAATTAGCCAACTGGACACTAATAGTGTCTTTCCCCCTTGCATACATTCTTTTAGCTTGTCTTTATACTACTTTTGTTGTTGTTGTTGTTGTTGTTGTCCAATTGTATTGCAGATCACAGTATGCTTTTCTGGTCCTTACAATGTCTCATACATTAAAAATGCATTAGGGAAAATATCAGCTACCTCAATTTGCTTTAAAATGTCTTTTCTTCATAGCTACTGAAAATAAGACTCATGAATGCATTAATCCTAAACAGAGTAAGTCAAAACTTACTATTAAAGGATGATGTAAAAAAAATAAAAAAAAAACAAACCGGAAAAACATAGCTTTCTTCTTATGCTTGATGTTCAGAACAACTCATTGCTGATAATAGTCATAACAATAATAGGAAGTTGAAGAGAAAATAAAATTACTGTCTAATTCAAACCTGAGAAGAAAATTAGTTTTCCTAAACAACAAAAAAGGCCTGCTTTCAAAAGTGATTTTATCTCTATTGAACTGGTACAAAAGTCATGCTGTTACATACTCCCTCTGTTCAGTATCTAAAAGGCTGGGAGAGATATTTTTTCACACATATTCCCAGCCCTGCTCTATTCCCTTTGAGCTTTGTGGGATCAGCACAAAAGGTCTAGAAAGTAGGCTGGAAAAATGAGCTGCAGATTCTCCTTGAGAGAAGGTGCCACAGTGCCAGCACAGGCAGCTGTTCCCCACCAGCAATTCACTCCTCTTCTCCGGCACACTGGACTGACCAAGGTCATGCTGACCACTGTGCTCCTTACCTGGGGATGGGAAAGCCCAGCCTCTAAGGAATGCTGCTGGCAAGGAGCAGCAAAGCATCCCCCATCTACCCCAGAAACAGGTGCCAAAAGGTCCCTATCTCCCTGCTGTCTCCCTGGATGTCAGGATCCTACATGCACCTACATCCTGCAAGTTTATACATCGATTTCTTCTAAAACAACTTAGCAGCAGAAGAGCATGATTGCATCCCATGACTGTGACATGGGGCTTCTTACAATGTTTTGTTTTATTATATAAGCAATGATTTCACAGAATGGCTGAGGTTGGAAGGCACCTCTAGAGACCAACTAGTCTAAACTCTCAGTTCAAGGCAGGGTCAGCTAAAGCAGACTGCTCAAGGCTGTATTACATCAGGTTTTAAATATCTCCAGGGATGGAGACTTCAGCACCTCTCTGGGCAACCCGTGCCAGTGTTTAACCATCTCCACAGTAAAGTTTTTTTTGTTATGTTTAAGTGGAATTTCCTGTGTTTCATTTCCTCCATTGCCTGTTGTCCTGTCTTTGCGCACCACTGAAAAGATCCTGGCTCTATCCTTTTTACTCACCTATCTCAGATATTTTTTCATATTGATGAGATCCCCCCCAAGCCTTCTTATTTCATGGCTAAATCACCCCAACTATCTCAGCCTTTTCTCATAGGAGAGAAGCTCCAGTTCCTTAGTGATTTTTTTTGGCCCTGTGTTGGACTCTTTTCAGTAGCTCTACTTCTCTCTTGTTCTGGACAGCCCAGAACAGGACACAGCACTCCAGGTGTGGCCTCAACAGCACCAAGTAGAGGGGCAGGATGACCTCCCTTGACCTGCTGGCAACACTCTTCCTAGTGCACCCCAGCCCAGAAGGTCCTTTATATTAAAGCTGCTTTTTAGCTGGTTTACACTACAGCTTCTATGGATACCTGGAATTGTTTCTTTGACTTGGTATTTCCCTTTTTTTAACTTCAAGGGGTTCCTGTCAGCCTGTTTCTCCATTTGCAAACATTTGGTGTAGTAGCCACTCCTTCCAGTTTTTTATCATCTGCAAACCTGTTGAGGGTGCACGCTGTCCCACCGTCCAGAAAACTTATGAAGATGTTAAACTAATTTGGCCCTGGTATCAATCTCCAGTGTATATGTCTGGTGAGTAGCCTCCAGGTGGTCTTTGTGTGGCTGATCACAGTCCTTTCAGGCCAGCAGTTCCGGTAATTTTCAGTCTCACTTCTCATTACCCCTTACTTAGTCTGTACATCATAGATTTGCCAGTGAGGATGTTATAGCAGCCAGTGTCAAAAACCTTGCTAAACTCAAGATAACAACATCCACTGTTCTCTCTTCATGCATCAGACTGGTAACTTTGTCATAGAAGGCTACCAGGTTGGTCAAGAATGATTTTCTCTTCCTAGACCTATGCTAACTACTGCTAATCACCTCTTGTACTTCACGTTTGCAAATGTTATATCTCAGGTAATGAAATGAAGCTGAGTGGTCTATAGTTCCTTCTTGAACAAATGAGTGACATTTGCTTTCTTTCAGCCCACAGGAACCTCCTCTGATGCTCGTGGCATTTCACAAGTGGCCTCAGAGTGACATCGTCTAGCTCTCTTGGCGCTTGTGGTTGCATCCCATCAGGTCCCATGGACTTATGTTCATCCCACCTAATTGTTCTCTAATCCGATCCTTCCTCAACAATGGTAATTCTTCCATATTCCAGATGTTTCCATGCATCTCAGGGATCTCAGATTCCTGAAGGTTGGTTTTACCAGTAAAGACCAATAAGAAAAGAGCACTGAGTACATTGATATTTTCCATGTTCTCTGTTGCCAGGTCCCCTTTCCCCTTCAGAAGAGGGCCCACATTTTCCCCAGTCTTCCTTTTGCTGCTGAGGTTCCTGTAGAAGAAACGTCTCTTTTTGCCATTCATAGCCCTCCACTTTTCTAATCTGATTCCTGCATTCTTGGGCAATGTCTCTGTATTCCTTCCATATCACCTAACTCTATTTCCACCTCTTGAATGCTTCTTTTTTAACTTTGAGCTTCTTGTTCACTCATGCAGGCCTCATCTCACCTTTGTTTTACTTCCTTCAGGTGTGGATCAACCGCTCTTGCCTCTGGAAGAGGTGATGCTTGAAAACCATTCAGCTCTCCTGAACTCCTTCTCTCTTCTGCAAGATGGGGATTCTTCCAAGCAAGTCCCTTAACAGGCCCATTGTTTCCTTCCATGATGTCCAGAGTTGTTAACTTGCTCTCTTCTCTCAGGATCCTGACCTGTCCTTCCCAAAGAGCCTGTATCCAGCATTGCAGCACTCCAGTTGTGTGAGCGTGATTTGTCTATTGATCAGAGTTTTATAAAGTCAGGCTCCATCTACTGAAGAATTCAAAGGTGAGATTTTTTCTTATTTTTTCTTTCTTTTCCAAACTATTGGCAACAAACAGAAAGTCCATTTCTCAGTACCATTACAAAGTGCATGTGTTATGGTCAAATATGTTCTATGCTACTGTTAGTTTTGTAACAAAGAAATGTTTCTATCAAAAGGTGCTTATCACCAGAATTAAATAGTAATGATAAATGGATTGCTAATATTTTTCTGTGAGCCAGTTTTTAAATGGGTCACATTGTTCTTCTCTTTGCTAGCAACCTAAAATAGAAGTTATTATATCAACAGTGGTTTGCACATAATAAAACGTTATCTGAAATTGAGTTTGGTAATGTTTTCACTTGAAAATTAAGGCTATAGTAGTATAGCTACTGAAAATTATCGTAGTTTACCCTGTATTTTCCTGTTTAAAAGCAACATTCTTGATAGTAAAAATTGCAGTTGAATTTCTCACCAAAGAAAATCATTGCTTAGGACAGGCAATAAGGAAAATGAATGTTCATGTTGAGAGTATAGCATTATCCAGGTTTCTTTTCCCTTCATGGGCCAAATTCTCTCTCTGCTAGCTGATTTGATGCAATTGCACAGACTTCAGTGGAACTGCACCAATTTATGTTACAGAGAATACAGGACATTTTATTGTTGTTAAAATTGAACTAAGTTGTAAAAATAAAGATAGAATTGAAATAAAAGCATTGACAGTATTTTCTTTCACATATCTTGGATTTGAGAAGCTATTTATGAACATCAAACTGTGTTCTCCTTCTCCCTGGAGTATCTTACACATGTCTCTAACACCCAGGAAAATATGAGCTATCTAAGGGCACCAGCAAAAAGCCAGGCACGTGCAGGCCACACAAGGCACACAGGGGCCATCCAGGAGTCAGCAGCAGCTCCAAGGGAGGGGGTTTTTATGCTCACTGTGAAACACTCTGGGAAAATGGAAATTCAGATGTGCACAGGGTGCAAGTTGTTTGGTCCAGCCTGGATTTGTGCATCACATCAGTGCTGGTGAGGATTGTGTTCTGGCAACACCACATGAGGCTCTAGAGAATTCCTTCTCAGAGAATGGATTGCCTCACTCCTGTGTAAGCAGCTTCTCTTCCTACATAGCTCTCAGTTCAGGATTAAGGGGCAACTCAGGGTTCCACTTTGGTGGGTTAAGTTAAAGTAGGGCAAGAATGGTCAAAGTTGTTTTCAACAATTAAAAGCATAATGAGGGAAAATAAAGAGGTATTTCCACCACCTGCTGAGGAGAAGGAAGTGCAGGAGAAAACAAACTCAAATATAAAGTCCTGACTATTCCTAGCACCATGTGTTAGACTCTTTGGGGATTCTTCAGAGAGGTGATCTTCACTGGGCACTAAGATCAATAAAAACCTGCACATTCAATCTGTTTCTCATAAAAAAATAACTCTGAGTCTCTCCAGTGTGCAAGTAATAACTGCCTGAAAGTCACAGGGAAATGAAGGGCTGAAGGGCTAAGAATTTTGTGCTTCTTTTTCTTTTTATACATTTTTTATTCCCACAGATCCTGTGGGAAGCATAGGACCTCAGCATAGGGACAGCCAGAAAGATTCAGGGCTGTTAAATTAGTAGCTTGCTTAAATCCCAAGGTAAACCAGTTGTGCTAAATTAATCCATGAACCCTCACATCAGATCTAGAGCCTCTGAGTAGTACAGATATTTTGAGATGATCTAATTGTGGTCGGAGAGAAGGGAGAGTATGGGCACGAGTCATGCTATACTATGTGCCACAGAGAGGTTAGCACAGAGCACAGTGCAAAAAGCTGACACAGGGAACACAGCCAGAACACCAGGGAGCAAAGATATCCAGGCATTTCTAAAAATTAGTTGTTGGAATAATAGGATAGCAGATTTGATATGCTTGCTAGGAAACTGAGGAAGATGCATAAAGAAAAACTGAGTGTTTCAAAATGGTGGAGGGATTGGAAAGAGCAGGGAGGCTATTGCTGTCACCAAATAGATTAATAGACAGGATCTGTCTCTCATGGGAGTTTTTCCAGCCCTTTAACAGGAATCAGAGGCACTCCATCTAGCTTTGTTTTCTAATCTCAGGCAGGACCAGTTAACAATACTGCTTCTTACCAGAGTGAATTAGAGGATAACAAGTACTTCTGTCTTTAGCAGCATATTGGGAAACACGAGACAGGCCTTGGCAGGTGAAGGATGCACTATGGAGCTGAGCAAGAGGAGCATTTGAGTAACCCCGGGTGCCTTCTGGGCAACGCTCTTTTATGAGTCCACTGCTGGCAGATGCTTGGGATGGACACACTATATCCATCCCCACTCACACCTAGACTAACACAGCACTGTGAAGGTACATGGAAATCATCATGAGGTTGTCAAATTAGTTGCTAACACCAAACAACAAGGGAATAGAGAAGACTTCTAATATAGTTTTGGCAAATGTGGAATTTGTGGTATATTGCTGTATCTACCTTTATTGGGTGGGTGACATTTACACACTGAAATGAACATTTTTGCAAAATTCTTGACACTTTTGTTTTTACTGTTCTGCACAAATGGTGGAATACATTTGTTAAAAAATGTACACTGCAGACAGAAAACAAAATGAATAAGCATTTGGCAGATTCTGACTCCTTCAAGATGTGATTGATCATTCCACTGTCACAGGTCAACCTCTGCCATAGAAAACTCCAGATAATCTTCAGCTGCATTTCCTAAACCATTAATAGGATAGACAAGGCTAAGATAACAATGCACAATTTATTTTCCAAAAGCAGCTGACAGGAGGAAATGGATACCAAATGAATTAACTCATTAGAACAGTATGGCACATTTGGAAATTCAAAACAGACTGCCTGGAATGATTTAAATCTAGCATGAGGTTAATGTCAGTCCCTTGCTTAGGCGTGTCAATGTTGTAATGTAGTGTTCTAGTTTTAGAAAGGTTGATGGGTCCACACCCTGGGACTTGCGCATTAGGGTGAGCCTGGACTTAATTATTACATGACTAGATTACCATCTACCCTGGCCCCAAACAGGTTGTGTAGTATGTGCAAGGGTTACATTCACGTGCATGGACACACACACAAAACACACAAACATGCCAACGCTTTCTAATAGAAACAAAAAATTCTACTACTTGCCTGTTGAGAGTCAGCAATAAAAATAGCACGTATCTTCTAGGCTGTAAATAAATTCTAGCTTTTAAGAAACTGCATTTATGTCCAGAGAAAAAAATTGGCAGCTGTCTCAAGGGAGCAAAGTTTCTCTCATGCCTGATTTATAACCAAAAGAGAATTTCTCAGAAATTGGATTTTAACATTTAACAAATTGTCAACCAAGCCTATTTTCTCATGGTAAGCTTCCACCTGTGTCTCCTCCACAGTTAGAGGAGTACATTTTTAGAAAATTGAGGACTTTCATTCAGCGTACCATATTCTATTGCAGCATTGCTAAAGAAATATCTGCATTTATAGCTGTCATAAATATGGTATATTTAAAAGTTTATTTGCTTTTTACCCTTCACAGGGTAATAAGCTCTAATTACAGGAGTCAGGGGCTGTATTATGGAACCATTTGCCACCAGGTATGCAGCAGAAAGATTACTTTGCAAAGAGACAACTGGGAGCCAAAGCAGTTCTGAGTATTTCTTCACACATTCATGGCACAATCATGATAGCACTTGTCATTAAAAAACAAAATTCTAACACAAGAACTCGTTCAATCACTGTATCTGAAAATGGCTTAAATTTGATTTGTGTGTGCAGGTAAAGGGGACTAGGCAACAGCATAAAAATGGTCCTGTTGATTTATGTCTGAAGAGTCCAGATACATGATCTACAACCAGCAGCTGTAAAAAGCTCTTTGCTTTGCTTTTGGTGCAGAAATCACTTGGAACAAGGGTCATTCCAAAACAAAAGCAATTCAAGCAGCCTATCTGAGAGGAAGATGAGGAAGGAAGGAAAGAGGCTTATTTCATCTTTTGCACCGCCAATCATTTTTACATCATCCCAGATTATGCAATATACCATAGCAGGGACTGTGAAACATGAGTTCATCAGGAAAGGGCACATTCATTAGTGCTGCTGCAGTGTGTGGTCTCAGATGTCTGAGGTAGAAAGGTCACAGGCACAGACTTCACAGCATCACCATCAGGCCTCAGTCCACACCCACTTCCAGTTACCCAGGGTTATGAGGAAGAGAGGTTAAATGTTTTCATGTGAAGTCTGTGTTTATCCTGTAGTCGCACAAAGAAGAATCCAGATAAATTAAGTATCTTCCTTCTTAAGAATTATGGTTACTGTGCAGTACAGATTAAAATCAAATTGTGTGAATCTGATTTTATTTTGTAGTGATGTTTTACAATGTGTAGTGTCCAATATTACATAGTGACAATCCTAAAGAAAACACATGAGGATTTACAATGTATAATGATGTGCAATGTGCTCAAACTCTTGTTCTTTCATTTGCTTCTAAATTATGGTGAGAAAAACTGGGTTGGCATAATGCACAAGATTTTTTCTTATATACATATATAAAGAAAAAGAATCAGCTGTACTGCAATGAGGGAAAGGTAAGAGCAAGACTACTTCAGATCAGAGATCGTTTCATATGGTCACAACCCTTCTTTTCCTTGAATATCTGGGTTTATTATGACATTCTAATAATCTTTAGAGAAGTGTTGAAAATCTATTTTTTAAACTGTACCAGTCTTTGTTCTTTAACTGAATTCCCCACATACACATGCACACACACGTATACACACATGTGCACACACACTCTTAAACCTTTTCATTATGCACCAAAAGGCTTTAGTGGGGCCCCAAGTTACAGCATTTCCAAAATCAAACATGTTGAGTCTCTTATGGAAGCCATCCTGCAAATTCTTGCAGAGCAGATGTGTGATCCCAACTCATACAACCAGCCAGCTCTGCAAATTGCAGGTACAAATCAGATGCAGTCCTCTTCCTTTATTTTGTTCTGGTTTAAAACAGCTCTCTGAGATCAACCTCATCCCTGCAATTGTCCCAAAGAGAATTGTTAGATTTAGCTGACAGATGCATAAAATCTTCTGTTGTCATAGAATTCCCCAGTGTCTACTCAGCACCAGATGTCAAAGAATGCAAATCTACAGCTGGGTCTGGTGTTCATTTGTACTCCAAATTCCTTCCCTCACAGCTGTTGTTTTCCACTTCCATTATACATAAAGCTGAATTTTCAGAAGCAGGAGATAGACCATGGCTCCCTATATTGATATGAATACACATGTTTATATGCCTAGAAAACACCTTTTGGGGTTGAATAATAGTGTATTTTTGAAGGTATATTTGAGTATGCTCACATGACAGTATTGAAAACAAGCTTGCTTGTCTTATAATCTCACCTCAATAAGTTCTCTAGAACTGGAGTTGTCTTTCTGAGTAGCTTCTTAGAGGTACAGAATAGGATTTTCACCCTTGCTTAGCCCTCCTGGGCGCCATGGAAATAATAAGCATGGCCACAGTAATACAAAAGTCATGAGGAACTGCAGAGCACTGTTTCTTCATTTATCTTGGGGAGCCTTTGCTGGCCGTCCTTTATGTCCCTCAGGAACTCCCAGCTCTAGCCTGGGACTATAATGACTGGTTTGAAATTTTGTTCTCCTTCATGTATATATTGTCAGCCTGCACAGCTCTTGAAATATTTTCAGTGAGTGCCATTAAAATAATATGTCTGCAACAGTTGAATTTATATGAATTTTTCCTATTCTATTTCCTATCTGAAAAGAGGGAAAAATTGAAACAACAGGTAAGGGGGACTCCAGCAGTCTATATTTGTTTTCCTGAGCTTCCTGTACATGAATTCAGAGGTTCAGAATTTCCAAAGTTCACCTCCAGTGACCTCAAATGTAGTTTAGATTTCATTTTCTTAAATTCAGGTAACATACACATGGAGACCTTTCCATTTATATGTGTGATAAACTTCAATTCAGTGTGAGTTCTCTGTTGTGCAGATACTATCATAATCTAAGAAAATATTTGGTTTCTTTCAGCTCTGATTTTCAGCCAGGTAAGAAAGTTGGTTTCATCTAGGGCCAAGGACACATTACTGTGTTTAAAAGGGATTAGAGAGGAGAGTACTCAAAATAGAGGTTCAAATTTAAATAAAAAGTTAAATAAGACAATCACATGTAAAGTCCTGCTTTTCAAGGAAAGCATAGCATGCTCTTTACCATTGCAACATGCCTTATATCAGACTTCAGTAGTTTCTCAGAATGTTCATCTTTTTCCAAACTGTTTATTCTCTTCAGCTAGATGGGGATATGGTGGTCTTGGTTTTATACCCCTTCATGTTTCAATGCCTGCACCAAATGCAATTCACCTGACAGCACTATCTGCCCAACTTGATTGAGACCTGAGGTGGTAAATCCATACTATGACTATCAGTGCAGTACAGATTTCTCATTAACTACCTGTAAATAACATAGACTTGCCTCACTGAAGCTACTGCACACTTCTTCAAGTCATGACCTGGCTTGCATGCAGCTACCCTAGTTCTTTCTACATCACTGCTACCCAATGCTTCCAGCTCTGGCCCTAGGCCAGGCAAAGCCAGGTCAGGTACCTGCCATCTGTTGTATGAATACTCATAAGACTTCACATTGCCAATAAGATTGAATCAGATAAACAAATCTGGCTACAAAATACTGTAACTTGAGTGATAGGTATGAAACACACAAGTAGAACAAAGACGTAGTGCAAATCCCCAGGTATTTCTGTATTTATTAATGATGGCCATAAGACAGAGCAATAGTGACGAAAATGTTAAGTGTTAAAGGCACTTTTGGTATGTCTGGCAGTGTTTATTACTACTATTATTATATACATACCCACAATATCCATTTTTTTTAAAGTAGATAATTGTATCAACTATGGAAAGCAGTGATTTAAGATAAAAGAAGTGGTGTTTAATGGTTTTACAATAAGAACTAGCAGAGCTATCTACCTATCAGACAAGAGGAAAGGAGGGAGAAGACTATAAAATACTTTGTTTAAAGTGGTATGATCCGGCACAAATAGTCTTAGTGACATTTTAAGATCAAGTAATCCAAGCATCAGGTACATGTACTTCAAATCACAAGGGGAAGTTTTGACAAGTTGAGCCTGATCTGCCTAGGATCTAGTGCTAATGCTCAGACTGACAGAAACCTTTATTTAATTCTGTCTTCCTGAAGTTTATCCTGCAGTACCAGCAGCGTGCATGTACTTATTTATTTGACTTTGAATGCTTTATAGTGATAATATCCCAATGAAGTGTTTATTAAAAAAATCAAAAATGTGTTTACCAAGTTATATTTTCAGGTTAGTGACTGTTTTCATGAAGGAATAGAAAGGAATTACTCCCATGGTAAAAGCAAATATTTCAGAATTTGATGGAGAAATATATGCTCAGATGTTAAAAAAAAAAAGAAAAACAAACCACCTAGCCAGAGATGACATCTAAATATGATAATTCATAAATTCATAAAAGGAATGTTAAAATGTTGAACAAATATTAAAGAAAGAGGAAGAGCTGAGAAAGGTAGGGAATTCATGGAGCTTTTCCAATGTTCTATACCATCAAAAATACATTAAAATTGAGACTGCATGAGAATCAAACTGTGAGAAGTCAGAAGGAAAACGAAGTGCTGATTGCGCCCAGAGTAAAGCATGGAAGATGCATGAGAAGGGAGGCATACAGGCCTTGGGCACGACAGCCAGGCTGTAGAGAAAAGCCATCTCTACTTGTTCAGTTCTCACTGTGTACAATCAGACACCTCTGGATTAATTATATTGTATGCCTACTTTATGTTCATTATCATTGAAATTTATCTCAGAAGCACTGCCTTCTGCAGATAATAAATGTTTCTACTTTGCTTCATTGCCTAATGGCTGGAGGAGCCCATTACCTTGGGAAAACACTGTTCTACATTTACACTGACTCTTAAATATTTCATGATAATTTTTCTTTCTAGCTTTCAGAGTAAATAAAGCAAATACATAACAGACACAAGATGTTAAATAGTCACCAATGTACGTAATTTAACATATATATTGAATCCTCACCTGTTTTCATCCTGGCTTGCTATAAATTATACTGTACTTTCTACTACTTCCTTCAATTATTTTCATTTAATTTAGACTGTCACAGCTTAGTTTGACCACCATTTAGTCTCTATGCTATAAGTACTTCATAGTGGGATTCAGGAGCTACAGCTTTTAAATGAAGTAGCTCTGGGACTTGGATCCTAGTCTTTGAAAGACATTTAATTATTACTTCTCTGTGAGGACTGCTGCAGTGACATTTCACTATATTACTTCTGCCACTATCTCACTTTCAGTTATTTTAGAATCAAACATTATTTTTTTCAGTCTGGAAAAGACTGTAGAAGATTGTTTTAATCATCAAATTTAATACGTTCTGTAGTTCTGCACATATGGCCAAGATAATAATAAATATTAATAATTTTATTAATTAATACAATTGGTAATCTAGCTACAATGGTTGAAAACAGGGTGAAGCTCTAAAGCACCTCAGGGATACACTGATCAAACATATCACTGAAAACTTATTTCTACAGCACTGTTTTGCTTTGCCTTCTATCTGTTTTTGGAAATCACAATAAAAGAATGGTAGTAAGATTACCTGCATTCCCTTGCATGTATCAGCTGCATAGAAATGCCCAGTATGTACAGGGAAACTGAGCTGAGACCTCTCTAACATGGGAGCAGACTTGGCTTTCTATACTTCACAGCTCTGAACTGAGCTCTAGGCAATAGGCACTGTCCTTGTTGCAAAGTTTAATGCAATATGCTTGATGCCATGTATGAAGGGAGGATTATTGTAATAAGCACAAATGCTGTGCATTCGATTCAATCAAACACAAATGTTGTAATCTTGCGGGACAAGTATGTCAATGGTTATTATGGTCTGTTAAATCTTGTAAAATCTGGCTTGGTTTTTTGAATGTCAAGTTGAAAACACTTTGAAGAGACATAGATTCTCAAATTCACAGAATGAGTAAGGCTGGAAGGGACCACAGTGGAATGTCTGGTCCAACCTCCCTGCTCAAGCAGGGTCATTCCAGACACATGGCACAGGATTGCATCCAGATGGTTCTTGAAAATCTCCAGTGAGTGTCCTAGTTAGAGTGGCCAGGACCAGCTTATTACTGTGTGGGTGTAAACAAAACTGTGTATTCTACAACTTCCATGTCATTTCTAACAAACTGTTAACAATTGATCATTTGCAGCAGCTGCCCAGGCACACCTGACCCCTCAGGCTACAAGCTGGGTGTTCAAGAACTCTGCGAGATAAAGTCTTCACACCAATGGCTCACGTGTGATAACTCCCCTCTGGGGAGGCATCAGGATCTTCACACCCAGCCTGAGAGGTCATGTCTGCTAATGGGCCATCAAGGAGTCCAAAAATGTCCCATGACTCACAGAGTAAATCACCCATTGTGATACCCCTCACTCTGGAGGAGGTATTGGGCATTCCCACCTGAACCTAAGCATATATAATCTTGGAGTTTGTGGACTTCTGGTACCATTCATCAGATCCAAAGGAGGACCACCACTCTTGACCAGACTGCAACCATCATCCACACCAACAGGGTTTTCCTTTCCTTTTACTTTGGACACAGAGGAACCACATGAGTCTCAGCACAGGAGCTAATGAACATCATTCTGTTTGCGCACCAGAATGCTGGGTTATACTTCTGGTTTTTGTAGATCAAAATCAATTTCTCTTTATATCATTGCATTTATTGTAATATTTTTATTAAATTGTAACTCTGATTTATAATCTCTTTTGAGTTGGGTTCATTTTTCCTGATGGTCTATCTTTAAACCAGCACATTGAGGGAGATTCCACAACTTCTCTGAGCAACCTATTTCGGTGCTCAGTCACCTGCATAGTAAAGTTTTTTCCTAGATTCAGTCAGAACTTCCTGTACATCACTTTCTGTCCATTGCTTCTTGTCCTAATAGTTGACACCTCTGAGAAGAGCCTGGCTGCTTCCTCCTGACACTCTCCCTTCAAATACTTACCAACATTGATGAGGTCCCCTCTCAGTTGTCTCTTCTTGAGGCTGAACAGGCCCAATTCTCTCAGCCTTTCCTCATAAAAGAAATGCTCCAGTCCCTCAATGCTTTTCATTTTCTGAAAAAGAAAAAAACTTAGGCCCCTTTCAAACACTATATTTTGAGTATCAAAGCCAAAAAATAATTAGTGTTTCTGAAAAACTTCATTCTTTTCCATAAAATATCTCTCTCTATTTTGTTGGAGCAAACATATTAATATAGAACAATATGTTTCAGGAACTCTTCCAACCTTTGTGAAACAGTTGGATTTACTATATGTGGGATATATATGACATCAATTTTTGAAGGTCAGGATATAAAATATTACATTATTACAACATATTAACTGTACCCACTAACTACCACTGCCTGTGTGACACTGACTAGACATCACAGAAGAAACATTTTTTTCTTTGAAAAAGAAAAATATATGTCATGAGAATACAGTCCTTTACCAAACTACCTTCTCTGAATCTTGAAAACTTCAGAAATTTTGTCTGTTTCCAAGGAGTAGTTACAAAGGAGGTGAGATTTAAGGCTGTCTTCAGAGCTGGGCAAATAAGCTTTTGTGTAGAGTAAATGAAGTATGGAGGGACTGAAACTAGGGAACTTGGGATCAAATCAACTAGTAAATTCAGCCAGAAATGGGGACAGGCTGGGGAGAATAAAAAGGTCACAATATTTTAGTTTTATATTTCTTTTTTTAAATTAAATTCCTTATTTGAAAGCATTGAATATTTTTACGATACTCTTTAAACAAACTTTGACATAATTTTTTTAAACACTACTTTTCATTACTATTTTTTTAACAAGATAATAAAAAAATCTTAGTCCAAAATCTTAAAAAAAAACCAAAACCAAGGACTCAAAATGGGCTTCCCAAAAGCCTTAGCATATATATATATATGTATGTATGTACATATGTATATACGTATGTATGTATATATGTCTATTTGCATATATCTCATTCATTTAGCTTCTTCTCTGAACAGAAATGTTTGCTCTTGAGATAACTTTCTCACAGTGAACCATACGGCGTATAATCTGCTGAGCTGTAGCTTGTGCTGCAATTTGATTTATTTCTTGGAACATTTTTTGAAATGCACTTTATAGATGTATTCATTTGACCTAAATTTTACTTAAATCCCTGGGTCTGTTGTCTCCTATTGGCCAGCTCTAGATCTTCATAGGCACCTTGTTAACAGAGAGTGCTACTGCTTAAAAATTTAACTGAGAACGTGGTCCTAGATTTATTGCAACCCCTCACACTGAACTTTCAAAACCATATGTAATATCTATACAGTACTTGACATACTTTTTTTTTCTTGTCTGTTCATATGGTTCATTTATGGTTTCGCTAAATGAATAGGAATATTTACAGGATTTTTTTCTGAGACCGTTTATTAAACCATCGTACTGGAAAACTGTACATTATGAGCACACTTACTTCTTAAGTCGTACCAAGAGCCATGACAGTGATGCTATTATACAACATATTTAAAATCTATATTCAACAAATTCCACAGAATGCTTTTTTTTTTGCAAGCCTGGAGAAGTAGTAATTCTATAATATTAGAAGTTAATTTTCTTTCTATGTGACAACTTGCTTTATGATCTACCACCTTTACATGTCAACTAAGACACAATAAATAGTAAACTGAAGCCCCTGAGTGCCAATTGCACCACTTGTTTTCCACATCACCCAGTGATTACATGACATAAGGTCTCTAAAGGAAGACCTTATTTTAGCCTTCCAATACCAAAAAGGGGCCTACAAGAGAGCTGGAGAGGAGTTTTTTACAAGGGCATGTAGGAGAAGGGGCAATGTGTTTAAGCTGAAAGAGGATAGATTTAGTTTAGACATTAGGAAGCAATTTTCTACTGTAAGCATGGTGAGGCACTGGAACAGGTTGCCCAGAGAAGTTGTGGATGTCCCACTCTTGGAATTTTTCAAGTCCAGACTTAAGGAGTCTTTGAGCAACCTGGTCTACTGGGAGCTGTGCCTGTCCATGGCAGGGGGTTTGTAACTAGATGATCTTTGATGTCCCTTCCAACCCCAACCATTCTATGAATCTATGACTTTATTACTACAGGCTACCATGACTCATGTTTTAGTTGCTGTAGTTTTTCAGCCAATATACATCAAAGGTTTACACGATACAGTGAACAAGCTCTGTTTGGCTAAAGCAGAGAAAACTATTGGTCCTGTATGACGTTGGTAAGATCTAGGAAAAGAGATTCTTTTTGCTGTTGAGTTTCTGTATGGGAAACATTTTCTCACTGCAGTTCAGGGTGAGGCAGCAGCATTTGTCATAACCTCATTTAAAATTTAGTCAAGGAAATATCCATATAGTAATATAATTTTCTTTCAAATATTCCTATCAGTGTATATCTTTTGTTCTTATTTACAGAAATTAATATGAACCCAGTCTATCACCTTAAATATCCAGAGTGACATAATCCTTAACATTCCATTCATCCCACACTCAGTAACCAGCACACAAGAACCACCCTTTCATACCTGCTTTCCACCCCTTCCTTCAACTCCTCAAAAAGAGGAAAGGGGAAGAGGACTTACAGCATACCCTGAGGGAGAAAATGATCCAGGACTTTGGTCAAGGGCAATTTCTAAAGTTGAGGGCACGTGAAAACCCATTTTCCTCCAGTCCCAGGATTTGCACATGTATAGCTGCAATTTCAATTCTTACACAGATGAGCACTGAGGTACAGTGCTCTGAGTGCTGAGTAAGCAAAACCCACTTATTTCTTCATGCCAAATATTTCTTTAGGAGCAGCATTTTTTTAGATTGTCCAGGTCATATTTTTAATAATTGAGTTTCTCTGACTTTCCTCACTGGGCTAAGAAATATGCAAACTGTAAAGGCAGAGATATTATAACCCAAATATTACTTACATCCTTTATTTATTTGTACCCTAATGCTGTTTGTTGTTTTTATATTCTTCAGCCTAATGCAAAAAGTACTTTTCAGATAGTATTCGTGCAAGCAAAATCTCTCATGCAGGTTTGGCTCAAATAAAAGCAAAGGAACAAGTCTTTGTCCTCTGAACTTGAACTGCTCCATCTTTGCTACATACCCTAGAACATATACGACAAACTATGCTATTTTAGACAGAAGAAACTACCTGTTGGTAGTAAATAGAAGCAAGGTTAGAGTAACAGATTTTTCATGCTGGAACTTAGCCCCATCTACTCTCTGACAGAAGCCTCATTAAGGCACCTCTGCTGAAACCAGTATCAACACTCTCACTGCCTACAAAAATTCTCCAAATTTCATCTGATTAGGGTTCTCACAGAATGTTTGGAATGGAGACCTGTGAATGACTCTAATCAGAAGTGTGTAAACAATAAGAATATCACCAGCCAATTTTCCTTTCTTTTTATGTTTTTTGGTTTCCCAAGCCTCATAGCTGGAACCTTCTTAGTTAAATAGGTGGGGATAGATGTTAGGGCTTTCCAGAAAATGCCTAAATATTGTATGCTATCATGTAATCTGTATTAATTCTCCTGATGTATTTCAAAAAAGGTAGAAGCTTTGCTTTACCTCAGCACTAAGGATGGGCTTCAGCTTTTGCAAGTCCTGTTTGAGTGTCTGTATCATATCTGAATCACCAGAGTCCTTTTGCTTCTTTCATCTACTGATGTCCAGTTGGTATTCACTGGAATGTAGCTTCTAGCAATCCCATCTATAAGAGTGAAATTATTACAATGAGGGTTTTAACTTGTTTTACTGCCTACATAGCCCATCTGACAAACCTCAAATGAGTGAAGTAAAGCATATATGTTCAACAGTGACATTGGTTTATCTTCTATGATTATCTTTCACTGTAAATACAGGATTCAAACAGTTTACATCCAGGCAGACAGAGGCATGCTTGTTACTACAAGTTAAAAATAAAAATTCCCTACACCTTGATCCACTTAATAGTCTTACAAAGACTTAACATGTGATTTGTCATAAACTTTTATTATAAATCTTACACTGCTTAAGATAACTGGCAAAGAAAAGCTTACTAACCTCCCTCTCATAAACATAAAAATAAATCAACACTGTACATTGGCCTGAGGTAACATACAAGCATTTCCTTCATTCCTCACTGTCTAGTGCCTCACCCTCGATAGGATCTTTTCCCTACCTCTGCTGCCTTCCAGTGGCTTTACTGCCTTTCAGCTGCCACCTACTCTTCATCACATTTGTTCCTTCTTCTAGGATTTTTGGAATTCCTTTATTAGTAAGTCTTGCTTTACTCTCACCTGCCTTATTTAGTTTAGGATGAACATCAAGAGTGTAGCTTACAAGCTTCTTCCCAGCTTCCCCTTTCATATCTTTATCTGAACTGTTCCTTTACTGAAGAAATGGAAAGGAGGTCAGTTTCTGAAATATTCCCAAATGGACAAACATTGCAAAAGTCCAGATGTCCCGAATTCTTGCTCTTCTAGTTCTCATTGTTATTTCTTTGCCATTCTCTGGCTACAAAAGGCTTCTTCTTTGACCATCTCTCTAAGTATGGCATTATTCTTTATAAGATTCAATGTAATAATCACTGTGTCATTTATCAAAATGTGTAGTGTGGCTGGGAATGTCCTTCAATGCTTTGTTCCACGCTTGTGTTTCCTGCATCCACTTGGTAGCAAGCATCTTAACAAGGAAATTGAGCTCTAGATTTTTCTCTTCCCGATACCTGCATGAATGGCTTTGAATGGTGCTTGATACCAATACCTGCCAAATGGTTCTTTCAGACTAAAGGTAAGATAAACTTCTTGGAGAACCAGCAGGAAATTTTTGACTAACAGAAGTGTATGAACAGCTAACTCTCCTGATGAAACTCAGAAAGGGTTCATTATGCAGACAATACAAGCCATTAAAGCAGAAAAACAAAATTAGCTCCTATATCATTCAACTGTGCCTGTGCCAAAACAAGAAGTAAATCATCTAAGCTGTGTATAATGCATGAGGTATACAGCATCATGGAAAATTGATTTTTTTTTAATGATAAAAGGGAATTTGCACAGGAGTGAGATGTGATTTTAAATTCTTAGCTTAATATCATTGCTAATTTTAATTGCTATTAGAAGAACCTTGTTTTCCTCTAAGGCATTATGTACAGAATCATTCTAGCCCAAATATGCATGGGAAATGTTTAAGGGCCATTACAGAACAAACAATGAACATGAAAGCAATAGCAGTAAACTAGCAAATAGCCCGAGTTGTGATGCCAGGACATGGCTGTTTAGCTATCAAGAAGACATTAACAGATGACAGATAAGTTATTATTCAACCAAGTTGGATGCAAAAAGCTTAAATGCATCCAAATGATAATGTAAAATACAATCTAAAATTTGATGAATGGGAAAAATTACACATAATATAAAACCATAATTTCTGTGTAATATTCTTAATTATGAAATATTAACATTTCAGCATGCAAGGTTTTAGCAGCAGTTTGGAATCCAGTTTATGAAACTGAGTCCAATATATTTACATATAATGGTATCCATGCAAAAGATTCCAGCCTGTGCTGAGAACAGCCTTTGGCATGCAGTGCCTCAGAGTGGAAACAGCACAAGGGCTACCATATCCTATGTCTTGCTCAGACACTTTTCTGCTCAGAATCAGAAATGTCCTACATAAAAATAGCATGAACTAGAAGTTCTTATCACCTTACAGGAGGTGACCTTTGCAGGAAGGCAGAAAGGGTCTGCAAAGGCACACCCTTTTCCTCTCCCAATCTCAGGAAAGCCCTGCTCGTGGCTGAAATGACATTGGCGAAGGACGAGACATGGGAACCCAAAAGTTGCTCCTGCCAAGATACCAGCATATAGATAAAATGGAGTGCTTTGCAAAAGATGGGGTTTTAACACATCTAACTGGAATATATGCAATTACAGAGAAAAAGGAAATGTTATATGTGAGTAGCATGCAAGTAAGTGTGACTCAATGATGAAACAAGTATTACACAGCAAAACTGGACAGGGATGAACATTGAACTAAAGACAATGGCGGGATGCAACCAAAAAGATATTTAGTAGTGGTGTTGAAGATACAAGCAGATGTTGTGTTCACTGAAAACAACAAAGCTATTTTTACTCAAATTTTATTAGCAAGTGTATCTTTTCCATAAAGATAGGAATTTGAAGAAATAAGTGCATGTAACCAAATCCAGCATCAAAATCTTGGTCATTGTGACAGCACAGACTCAAATGCCTTCTTTGTAAGTATCTCCTGTCATACATATTGCTATGTGAGGGAATAAGCAAGTGAAAAAGAATACAATATAGAGTCCAACTCCATAGCCAAGGCATTCTCTAATAAAGGACACATTTGTGCTATTCTGCCATATAAACTCAGAGAACTATCCAAAGTGGACATATTTTAGGGTAATTTGTAAATCAATTACTTACTTGTTAACATTGTTATGAAGAACACTTTGGACATTACACAAACATTTTCCCAAAACAACAACCAATTTGTGTTTAATAGCAGAGAAGTGCCTGTAGGCAAACAAATATGAAGGCCATATGTGCAACAATTTTGAAACAGTAATAACTATATTGAGTTAATTTATAATGAGTAATTTGAAGTAAAACTATAGTTTAAAATATCTCATGAGACATGTAGGTGCTAGAATTCTTGATGTATTCTCTATGTTCTAACTGGTAGGAAGAATTTGGTCATAACAATTACGTTTTATTTACAAAGCAAGGAGGTAATGTAAGAGACATAATGACAAGTAAGAACAGAAATCCTGGCACCACAGTCTGAAAAAGAACAAGTAGAAAACATAAAGTAGTCACAACACTTAATTTCAAAATATATGAAGGACTGAGAACAAAAATGTTTATTGACATTTTTGTGATCAAGCAGCACAAATCCTTTTGAAGATAAAAGGATGGGAAAATGTTTAGACTGAGTTGGGTTAAATACAATATTCTTAGGTTATAAAACCATCTGATTTATGTTTCTTGTCATAATGTGGGTTTTGTGTGTAAATACAGGTTGACTGGTAACGGCTGGAAAAGAAGTCTGTATGCCAACTCATTAATTGTGAATAGTTTGCTATCATTCAGTTATTATTAGATACATTAGACAGCTTCCTTTTTCTTTTTTAATAATATTGTCCAGGGAAGCTCTGTAAGTCTCATTATGTTAGGTTCACTGCCAATGCTCATGGACAAAAGGGAAAGACCTACAATAAAACCAAAACCACATGTGAATTCCTGGCATGACTTGAAATCAGTGGGTTCCTGGCTATTTGTTTGGGATTTCACCCCGCAATTATAGAAAGGGAGTGTTCTCACTCTTTAGGGCTTTTCTCATTTAGCCATCAGAAGCTCGAGATCAAGGACAGGAATACAAATCTAGTTTTGTGAAAGATTCAGGCCCAGGATTCACACACTGAATCTAAAAGTCACCTACCTGGAGCCTTTCAGCAGCTCTTTGCTCCAGAAAAGTCTGAGGTTTACAGCTATGAAAATTTTGCCAGTAAAATTTCTGTCTGGATCACACCCAGAATACTTATGTCCTCAAAGAAAATTCCCAAATGATAGAAGTACCTTGCCTTTCTCCCTTGTGAGGCCATATGTGACTGGTGTTCCTAAGAAAAAACAAACAAACAAACAAAAAACCAAAAACTTTTTCTTCTACAAAATCAAGAAAAAAAGATTGTCTTTTTGGTCCTTAGCTTTTAATGTCCCCATATATATGACACTCAAGGTTAAATCTAGGGATGACTTGAATTACCACTTCCCAGGGGAATATATTATTGGAGTGCCTCAAATCAGCTAAAGTGAAATTCTCTCAATTAGTCCCCTTAAACTGTCTCACACAGCATACAGCAATTTTAGAAGAGTACAGAGACTGGAGAGATCTGAAAATTCTAAGTCCATTCAATTACTTCACACAGCATGCAAAAGTTGCATCAGAAGAATTTATAAACCCCACACTTGGCTCTCCCTGCACTGCTGCCTCCAAAGACGGAAGAACAAGCCTGAAAACCACAGTGAGTGTTTCACAAGACTGAATGAATTGTATTGGATCTGTTGATCTCCTGCTTTATGGATTTCTGAGAAAGAGCACCTCATTTCATCAGGAGAGAGACAGAAAGCCTTATGTATTTTAGGGAGTAAGGCTTATGCTCACTTGAGATATCTAATTATCATTGTGTGCTGACAAGTGGCTCCCATAGACCCTACTCTTGCACACCTCCATATATATATACTATGATTGCTTAATAGTTGATTTCTCCACGCTGAAAAGCTGATCCCTGGAAATTTAACCGATGGAGAATACAGGCAAAGAGAATAAGAGAAATCAGAATTTCTTCTTGTCACTCTTTAGCTCTAGATTACTAATCTTACTGATCAAAAGGGATATAATAATGCCACTATGAAATTGGACTGGTAAAATATTTTCCTGGAAAAATATTACTTCTGGGACTTGCACAAAAAATTCTTGCATTCATGAAAACATGGAGCTGATGAAGCACTTCTGGACTGAAAATTTTCCTTAAAATAATAGGTCCTGTAGGCTCTCTTAACCAATTGCAAAATAAGCAAAAAATTTCAGCTTGAAAATGTTTGATTTGACAGGTTAAGGTAAAAGTTGCTTGCATCTGCTGTCTTCTGAACACAAAATAAAGGTTTCACTTTCCAAGAGATAGTGATTTTTCTTACACATTTCATTGTTTTATGTGTTAGTGTTGCTGAAAAGACGGAGTTCCCAACCTTCCTCCTTGTGAATTTTCAATTGTTCTAAAGATGTCACACTCTTAAACAAAAATCTCCATCATCACATCTGTACTTTGTGTCCCACGATTTTATCTCTGACTCAGGACATCTTGGCTCTTGATCTCTTCTTTCTACCTTAACTAAATGGAAAACGATTACTCAGAATAGCCAATGATCTGGAACATTTCCATACACAGATCTGAAAACAGGAGGTTTTTTACTCTATCTCGCTCTCACTTCTCTTGCTTTGAAGCCCAATCAAGATAAATTATTTTCTGTTCTCTGTTCATCACATAATAATTAGGAGTACATCAGTCTCCCTGTACTGACATACATACCCTGTTTCAATGGTTACAAGAGCTGCCAGAGCAAAATTTACTGGGAACACGCAAAAGAGGGAGTTTTTACAGGAGTGTGTAATGATAGGACAGCGAGTAGCACTTTTAAACTGGAAGAGGGTAGATTTAGTTTACATATTAGGAAGAAATTCTTTACTGTGAAGGTCGTGAGGCACTGGAACAGGTTGCCCAGAAGAGTTGTGGATGCCTCATCCCTGGAAGTCTTCAAGACCAGGTGGGATGGGGTCCTGAGAAACATGGTCCTGTGGAAGGTGTTCCTGCCTTTGGAAGGTGTCCCTGCCCTTGGCAGGGTGTTGAATCTAGATTTTTAAGGTCCCTTCCACCCCAACCCATTCTAAGATTCTATGATTCGATGATATGGAACAGGGCTAAAAAACAGACCACAAAACTCCCAGAACTGAAAAGACAGTATCAAGCCCTCCCCACCTGTGTTGAAATTAGAGGATCTTTTGCTTTCCTGATCAAATAATCCTTTTCAATGTTGCACCTTAAAAAAAAAAATCAATTGTAAGCTACTATGCTAACTTAAGACAGACTATTCCTTCAAAAAGTAGATAAGGAGGTGGAGATGATTTGTAAGATATAAATACAATAGCACTCCTTATGCCTACCATGTTAATTTGGTTCACTAACGTGTCTCATTTAAACACTTCTGAACACTTCAAGCACTTATGAAAACAAACAGGATAAGTTTTCTCAGGAAGCAAAATGAAAGGCTGAAAGACTGTATTTCATTATCACCAAACCAGAAGGTACCAAACTGGTACAATACAGAAGTCAGAAGAGCTGCTGTGATCTAGGTTTCTGAGAAGCAGTCTGCACTTATCATATAGCAATGGATTGAACTAGATCATTTTCCTGTAGTGATGACACACACATCCCTCCCCAAAAGAAAAAAATACTTTTATATTCAAAGAAGTCAGCTTTGTGTAGAAAACTGAATCCTTTCTTTTTATTGCCAGGAAAATGAAAGTGATTTAACCAGGCAAAACTGAAATTGTAAAAAGTTTATGAAAAGCTCCCTTTTCCTTCTGTGCTTTGAAGAAAGGCCTTTGTGTCTCCTGCCTTTGTGACAGTGTAGCAGGATGGGTTCTACAGTTGCTGGAAAAGTGAGGCTGAGCACTGTAGAGAGTTCAGAAAAACAGTGTCTTTATTAACAGGAGTGACTGAATAGCAGGAACCCAAAAAGAAGGGAAAGAGAGGGAGGGAGACTAAAGCAATAAGCCCAAATGTGTAAGCACCCCAGTCACCAGAGTTACTCATGTAAGGCTGTCTTTCCAACTCAGAACACTCCCCCGAAGGCAGGGGCTACATCTTCCAAGCATTGGCAGACAGCAGGTGTCCCTGTTGTCTTTTGGAGGAAAGAACCACTAACACCAAGAGCATGAGCCCTCTCACCTTTTTTTTTTTGAGCCAGCTAGAGACGTCTGCTTGGGGAGGTGAGGCCCCCACCCCCAGGAAGAGATCGCAGACCCTGCTACTCTCTCTCCCTCCCTCTCTCCCTCTCTTCTCCTCAGGCTGTCCAACCAATAGGAGAGACTCAAGTAACTTTAGTTTATGCAAAGTCTATCTTCAAGGATGAAGCCTTCACTGAATCAGCTTTTGTTCCATAGAACTTGGCAGGAAAAGGATAAATCTTTTCACAGGTGGCATTGGCAAAAACACAGACCAAAATGTCAACAGTTTTAACTTCCAACACAGACAGTCAGCTTAGTGGCCTTCAGAATTGAAGAAAACTTCACAGTCTCCGATGAATCTCATGAAATCATAGAATCATTTAGTTTGGAAAAGACTTTTAAGATAATTCAATCCAACTGTTAACCCAGCTCTGCCAAATTGACCACTAAACCATGTCCCTAAGTGCCACATCTACTTGTGTTGTAAATATCTCCAGGGATGGTGGCTTAGCCACTTCCCTGGGCAGCCTATACCAATGCTTGACAATAATTTTGCTGAAGAAGTTTTTCTATATCCAATCTAAATCTCTTCTTGTGCAACCTGAGGGCATTTCCATTACAGTCCTGGGGTCACCCTTTTACCCTCTTCCAAGGCAACAGCAAACCAGACAGATTCTGTCCATAACAGTCTGTTAATAGTTTTCAACTTGGACAAGAAAAAGAGAGAAAAGTATTACTGGAAATAAGATAAATCACTAAAGCTTTTTATGAGTTAAAAGAGCATTAAATGGGTGGAGATACCCACTCATATGCACGTCAAAGGACAGATGCCCACCCTGCCCAATTTTTGCAGTATCTTTTGTACTGTGAGGATTACACATCAAGTGAATAAAAGGCTGTCATACCACTGTATGGCATATGCATTAAGGTCTATGTTTGCACCATTCCTGTTGATCTACACAGTTTTGATGGTTTCTTATAACAAGAGAAAAGCTTTTAGTTAGCAACCTTTGTTCTGTCTTCACCACCACTGTGCATCCACCAGCAGGAAACCTGACAACCAGAGCAATCAGAGCAGACTGAATTTTAGTCCACCTTTCCTTATGTCTAATACCCTCCAGCATTGTTTGACCTGCACCTTTTGATCAGATGTGCTGTCACTCAACCCATGAACATAATTCCTTTATTTGTTTTGTTGTGGTTTGGGTTTTTTTCAGTTCAAAGTATCCTGGAAGATAAAGTCAGATTCAGTACAACCCTCTGCCAAACCATCTGGGAGATACCCTAAAGCAAATTATCAACTAGGTCTGGATTTATTTGGGGGAAATAATTGCCATCTTCCAAAGGGAGGCAGACATGATGCCTCACCAAGGAAAATGAAGCCCAGAAGTGGCAAAAAGGAACAAGCAAGACGGAGAGCATGAGAACACCTTCATGTTCCCCAACACTAATGACAGCCTTCATCATATCCACAAGGCAGATTCATAATCTACAAGAAAACCTAAATCTTAACTACTGCTGTCACATCTCTCTCTCAAATGAGCTTTTGCAGCACTTCTACAGGATGGCAAAATCCTGGGGCACCTCTGGGCAGAGACTGGCAGGCAGTCTTATCCCATCACACTACCCCAGCCAGGAGCAGTCAGAGACTAACCCTCACCTTGACTCTGGCTTTAATTCCTGGCAGGGATTTTCTTTCATGGATGGGAAGAAAATAATGTATTGTCCCCTAATGACCTATTCCCCCTTTCCACTCCAGGGTCCTACAAAATGCCATCACAAACCTGGCTCTTCAACTATTTGGTTTCCAAATGATAATTTCAGCCCTAAATTCAATCTTAATTGTGTCTAATTAGATATGGCCCCAAATTACAGAAATATTTTTGAGAAATTGCCCTTTCTATACATGGGTGGAGCTTACATAAGAGGAGAATACACCGTAGTTTTGAAGCTTTAGGTGTCTAAGTTCTAAATTTACCTCCAATCCTGAACCCGAACTTAATTATTAGCCAGATTCCTTTCTAATGTTCTCTTCTATATTATACAATAATTTTTGAAAGCTATTATTTTATACTAATCATTACTAGAAATAAATATTAATTCTATCTGTCTTCATAAATCACACAAAGTACAAACCCTAATACAAAATTTAATTATATGGATGAAGGAACTCCAGAAGTAAATGAGAACATAAAGCATTGGCCTAACCAATTGTTTGCTCTATTTGCAGTTATCTAGACCCTCTAGAATGATAAACACAACCACAAACAAACAAACAAAAAACAACCTAAGTTCCTTTC
The DNA here is from genome assembly GCA_013396695.1 of Sakesphorus luctuosus. Taxonomy (NCBI): domain Eukaryota; kingdom Metazoa; phylum Chordata; class Aves; order Passeriformes; family Thamnophilidae; genus Sakesphorus; species Sakesphorus luctuosus. Next base: position 104,435 of record VWZD01007534.1, on the reverse strand, counting down.
AGTATTAAACCCAAAACTTTAACCCTAGCTTCAATCTTAACATTAACATCAACACCAGCAGTGAAAGAAAAGCACATTCCCACTGAGAAAGATGTCATCTTTGTATTTTCCTCGTCTTTGGAATTCCCACTCATAAACCGAGAATGGTAAAGTTTAGATTCCCAGTTCCTAACACCACCCCAGTAAGGGCAGCAGCGTCAACCTGAGCCTCCGCAAAACAACACAGAAACATCAGTCACTCGCTAAACCTGCCCATTTCTAACTCTTCAGTAATAATAAGATGCAGCAAAGATCTGGGCTCTTAAGAAAATGTGTCAATAGGAGACAATGCCTCTTAACCTGAAATCTAACCCCAGCCCCAAATTTATAGCCTAAGTTATAGCCTTACATCATCTACTACCAGCCCTAATCCTAGTTATAAAAAAATACACAGTATTTGTCTTTTCCAGCACCTGTTCTCTTGTCTTCTGAACTCTCCAAGCCACAGACAACATATTTTAAGCTGAAGACTTGAAAATACAGTTCCAAACTCTATGTCTGATATTAATTATTTGCAGGGCTAAGAGCATAATGAAAGAGTACACCCAGCTTTCTACACTGCCATTCCATGCCCTCTTCCTAGCTCTGCTAAGTTATAGCCTTAAAGGCATAAAGAATAAAGGCACGAGCAAATACCTTAAAGACTTGAATTCCCAAATCCCAGTTATAATACTTGTATTAATTAAACATATATAAATATTAAAGGACAATATAGATAATTTGCCTCTTTCTGCCATCTTCTTGATTCTCCACTTCCCTGAGAGAACAAAAAACCCTGCAATTCTCTCTTACACTCCCAAACCCCAACTCAAAACGTACCTTGAAGCCTGGTGTTAGTTTGCATATCCAGACAAGCAATGACCCTTCCCAAACTGTCCCCTTCTGGACATGCTTGTCCTCAAAGCTCTACAATCTGAATCTCACAAAAACCATATACCACTTCCAAATTGTTTTCGTCAGACAAGTGTGAAGATTTCAAACTCCCAGCAGATTTATCTGCACAGATTAGTCTCAACAGGTAAAGAAAAACAGTCCCAATTAGTCTTTATTTCTTCCCACCTATAGGGGGGACCTACTGCAATGCCATGGAATTCACAATCCACAAAAATTCTAAAGTCAACCACAGTCATAATTCTATATGATGGCTGGAACCTATACCCAATACAAAAATATACATTAAAATATTCCCTTTTGTCAGTGTTTATGCTCTTGCTAGTTCTGAAGAACTAAATATTGGCCATGTTGACAGACTGAGGAGAATAATAAAATATAATGTTTCCTTAGTTTATTATTAACTGGGGTCCAGTTAAATAGGACTTTTAAAAATTAAATATATCTTCTTGGCCAAGATTTTTTCCTTTCTACCCCCCTAGACTTTCAGCATTATCAGTAATTCATTAGAATGAGCTGGATGTTGAAGAAACATATTCTAAATGAGTACATTCCACGGAGAAGTTGATAACAAGTGAAAGCAACTACTTCAGTTAATGTATCAAGAAAGGTATAGTAATCTTTTTATTAATTTTTAATCATAAATTACTATAGCGTTCTGCAACCTCACAGAATTTCTAAGACACAGATTTAAAAAGTGTTCTTCACCAAAAAGGGTAGAAAGGAAGTATGGTACAAAACCTGTTCTCTTATTTGGAGTTTAAATTTTGCAGCGCTCCTATGACTGCGGTAAGTGCCAACATTTTTAGCTGCATACTTGATGCAAGTTCTCCACCTAGTGGAGTCATTTGTAATGTTCCAAAAAAATTTCAATTCCTTGCATTCCATCATTTTTATTTCTAATTCACTTAAGAAGTAATAGCAATATCCCCTTACATAGTATTTTGCAAATATTTATGCTATATAATAAGTTTTTACCAAAATTAAACTTTATTTCACACTGTGACTGAAATATTTATAACCGCTTTGGAAAACATAAAGACCAGGACAAATAGGAAAGACAAACCAGTTACAACAATCAAAACTATTTGAACTAAATAACGCCAGATATTTCATGCATCTAGGTTTTGGTAGTTGAGGGAAACCCTACTTTTAGAAAATCCTATCACTTCACAAATATTAACAATCACATTTAAAAGAAAATTTTAGAGCAGGCAACATAGCTGCTCATACAGCATCAGCAAAACAAACCCATCCAGATGCCAGAGAAAAAAGTAGCAATTTGAACAGCTTATCATGGGGCACAGGAAATTCCAAATCCCTTGAAGTTCTTACTTTGAGGCTGGGTGAGACTGTAAAATATGTATTCTGGTCTGACCAAGTACGTGTATCTTGCTTAAACTCATGAATCATGATAATAATCCTCCCTGTGCTTACAAAAAACAGCCTCTTCCAGGAAAACAAAACAAAACAAAACAAAACACCATAACAAATAAAAAACCCCCAAAATAAAACAAACAACAAAAGAAAAAGAAGCCCAAAAGTAAGAAATACTTATACAAAACACACAGTTCACATCTCAGACCTATTAGGACCAAAGCTGGTCCCCAACCCCAGTACCTGTAATCACAACTGCAGCACACAGCCCAGTGAACTGAATGTCCCTTTAGGCAGGTTGATCCTGAGCCACTTCAGGAGACAAAGGTCAAAACAGAGAGTATGAATTTCCCCTCCCTTCTTGGTGGCTATGACTGCACTGCCAAAGCAATTGGTGTAATGCACTGTGCTCCTTGCATGACACATTACTTAATAATTGCACGGCTGCATTTCAAGTCACCTTCAGTTCACAGTAGTTTTCAGTTGTGACTTGACAGCCAGAGTGGGTTACAGTTATCCTACACTTGAGATAATGAAGATAGAGATTATAGTTGAGAGCCCACATCAGACGAATGAGGTCACACGTCCTGACTCGATACAGATCAACATTATAAACTTGGTCTCATATAACATGAGCATCAAAAAGCTGCCTTGACTTGTTCAGTGCACTTACCAGAACTCATTTTGCCAGTATTGGAGATCACATTCCCTTTTGCTGATGAAGTTCCAGTTTAATCTTTCTCACTGCACTGGCTGACTCTGCCAGCACCAAGCCTTGCAGATGCAGGTAGACTTACTTGGGTACCTTGTCTCTGAGCCAGCACACCACCTCACGTGCGCACTACACTGCCTGCACAGCAGCAGCAGGGAGATGTCCCTGCTGCACAGTAGGGGAAACTGAGACAGCAGCAGGAGGCTAAGACTTATCTTGAACAGATCACAAACAGCAGCAGCAGAGGAAAGAGACTTAACAAAATCTTTTCCTGTATGCTGATAACAGCCTTCAAAAGCAGTGCATTATCCTTCCAAGCAGGAAGATAGTACTCAATCCAGCACAAAAGATTTCTTAATGCTGGATTAGGCAACATTAACACAGCATCCTGCAGTGTAAGACACAAGGCAAGAAAAGACAGGAGACTTTCCTTGTGATCATGGGACATATACATGTAATGCTGCCTTTTACATTGCCTGAGTTTCAACTGTGGCACAAACCTTAGCACACAAGTTTTGTTGTATTTACTATTCCTTAGAGAAAAACTAAAATACAGAGCTATGGAACTTGTGGAATTGTGGAGCTGTTATTTTCTTTTTACATTACTGTTGTCCATGGGCTTACACCAAATTTTGACCAGCCAGAAGCAAGGAACATTCACAGCAACTTTTTACTATACTTATTATTGTGATTCTAGTTCATGATCCATCACCAAGAGCAAAACACTTTCCCATTTCTGGAGATCAGAGTGCAGGCTTTACTAGCCCAGCTGCTCTTGACTGGAAAGAAAATGGTTAAATTACAGTGCTGTGCAGACCTTCAGAAGGACCTTGACATATTGGAGAGATGGGCAGCAAAAAGCTGTCTGAAGTTCAACAAAGGCAAATGTAGAGTCCTGCACATGGGGAAGAATAACCAGCACAGGCCAGGGAAAGCAGCTCTGTGGAGAAAGACTTGGGGGTCCTGGTGGACAACAAACTGTCCATGAACCAGCAGTGTGCCCTGGTGGCCAAGAAAGCAAATGGTAGACTGAGGTGCCTTAGAAATGGTATTGCCCAGCAGGTCAAGGGAGGCGACCCTCCCCCTCTACTCAGCCCTGGTGAGACCACGTCTGGAGTGCTGTGCCCTGTTCTGGACTCCTCAGTACAAGAGGGACATGGAGGTCCTGGAGCGGGTCCAGCAGAGGGTATACAAAGATGAATAAAAGACTGGAGCATATCTCTTAGGAGAGGAAGTTGCGTGTGTTCAGCCTCAAGAAGAGATGACTGAGGGGACCTCATCAGTGTATGTAAGTACATGAAGGGAGGCTGTCAAGAGGATGAAGCCAGGCTCTTCTCAGAGGTGCCATGCAATTGGACAAGAGGTAAAAGACAGAAACTGACGTACAGAAAGTTCCACCTGAATATGAGGAAGAACTTTGCTATGCAGTGACTGATAACTGGAACAGATTGCCAGGGAGGTTGTTGAGTCCTCCTCACTGGAGATATTCAAGAACCATCTGGACATAATCCTGTGCAATGTGCTCTAGGATGACTTTGCTTGAGATGTCAGATTGGACCAGACAACCCACTGTGGCCTCTCCCAACCTTACTCATTTTGTCATTCTGTGAAATATCAGAATCAAACACCAGCTCCCCAACAGAAGCCATAGTGAATACAATTATATAGCAAAGGTTAGGAGTGGAGCTAACAGGCCCTCAATGACTGTCTAAGGAAGGTCCTCCCCTTCTCAGCAACTTTTGCTGTACACCTTTTACTTGGTTTCTAGTGTACAAGAAGTAAATTCTGGGGCCGTCCAACCATATGCTTAGCCAGTGTGTGTACCTTAAGCCAACCTTTTGGCCTTTGCACATTTCAGTTGTGATTTGCACAGTTGAAATCAAATAATATTGCATAACAAGGGCTGCCAAATATTGGCATGCAAATACCCCAAGCCCAACAACAAAGCAACACCAGACTTAGTTACTGAATCAGACATATGAACAATGCGATTGAGGCAGGAGGGTAAAATTTATAACCCCTCTTTCCTATTCTTCTGCCTGAGAATATGTCTTCTGCTCTTTATTTGTATCTATGCTGGCCTTGTGCCAACATACTGCTTTTCAGTTTTTCTTCTTTGGTGTCAATAGTCTACTGATTTCATCTGTTCCTCTTGCTTATATGTTGCCTTTTTTTCTTCCTGAGAATCAATAAATATTACTGTCCTTCAGAGACAGGAAGACAGACTGGGTAATGACCTTCCCTGCTTGCCAGGTTCCTTCCACCGAGATTGTGAGAAGAAGATTTCTGGTAACGAGTGAGAAAGCATCTGCAATATTCTTCCATCCTGCTGTCCACAAAGGAGGGAGTTCATGTGCTATATGCTTGTATTCAATTGAGTCCTAATTTTTTGTAGCGTAAATGAAATTAGTTTGCTATCTGAATGAAAACTGACCTCACGTTCTTTGCTACAAAACAAATAATGAGAAGGAGAAAAATATATCTTCAGACACTTGAAAAAATATCCTTAATTAAGGAGCATGCCTTGATTTTTATACTTGTTCACACAAGGGTTGCTGAGAACTCTTGTGATACTGAGCAGCTAGTCATTTGTAAGGACGTACTTACAAGCACTGTTTCAAGAGTAAGAACTAATGGAAGTGCACAGGTCTGGGTTGGGGTTTTTTTCAAATTCCCATATAGAATTGCGTGACGTTTTCAGTACACCAGCAATGCAAAGAGAAGGAATTGAAATGGAGTTTGGGGACACAATTCAGAGCTCCTATCCTGTCAAATTTCATCTTGTTTACCACTTACTGTTTTGGTGCTATGGTTGTAACACATCTGAAAGTAAATTATTATGGGAAAAATATACTTTACTCATGATGACCAAAAAAAAAAAAAGGTGATTTTTTTCAGTTAAATTTGTGCAAAACTCCCCTTACAAATCAGAAAATGGAACTGAGGCAAGTGTAAGTTCCTAAAAGCGATTAATACATGGAAATATTTCTAACAAAGGATAGTTAATCAGACTTGAAACTGTTACACTGGCATATGTATATTACTTCGGAGTAAGGTCACAATTATCTACAATTGACACTATTATCAATGTTGGCGCCTTTTTGTATTTGGTTGTTTTTGTGGGTTTTTTGCAGTTAAATTAAGCTGGCATATGGTTTCGACTTTGGGGTACTTGGCACTTTTCTAATAGCATGATAGATTCTCCTTTCTTAGCCTCAGCTCATGAGGGGATCCCTTAAAAAAGGGGTGTGCTATAAGAAGAATACAGAACACAGCTCACTGTCAGAAAATATATATTCTATATATATTGCTGAAGGCAATTTTCTGCAGATTGCCACTGTGCAACTACAGGAAGAAAGGGGACATTTCTTCATTATAGTATCATTATAATTAGGGTCATACTGGACACAGAATAAGTATCCTTTGGGATGGGACAGTGATTCCAAATTCTTTTTTTTTCCTAAAGATGATAAATGCAAAACATTTTAAGTAGCTGTTGTTCCTTTTTTATCTAGGGTACATGGACAAAATCTGTCACGTTTTTCTTATGTGAATAGACCATTTACTTCAGAAATTCTAAAATGCCTTTTACAGACAGACGTTTGTTGGCGAGGCTTATATTCAGAGTTATGATTGTGGATATCACCAGAGACATGCAGTCCATTTATGTGTATATGACTTGGTCCTTTCCTCTCATCTGTACCACAGTTCCTAACTGAAGATCTACAGGGGAATTTTCAGAAAAATGAAACTTCCAGCTTTTATTGAGTAGTACCAGAGATTCATCACTTTCTTGTTACCTGCTAAAATAAAGCCCAAGATACAAGGAGGTTGATTTCATGCTGCCCAAATTAAAAGTTGTGGCGCTGTATACAATTCATGGATCCAGACAGGTCAAACTGCTATCTGAAGGAGCTCTCTGATTTGGTTTTTGAAGATGTCTGTTTTTCTCCATTGACTAGAGAGGAGAGTTAGAAAGGCTGAAGGCTAAATCTACGTAAGAAAAAACTAGATGTTTTGGGGAAGATTTTGATGTAAAATAGGATAGCCACAAGAAAGAGATTAGCTCAATTACACCATGGTGCTAATAATACCAAGCTTATGGGTTTCATCCCTGTATGGGCCATTCACTTATGAGTTGGACTCGATGATCCTCGTGGGTCCCTTCCAACTCAGAATATTTCCATGAAAGTACCTAGGTTTGTTATTGGGGCAACAACAACTAAACATTTGTGTTTGCAGAGATCATCTTTCTTATGAAAACAGCAATGGAAGGCTTAGTTAGGCAAGGGGATGGTTGCTATTGTCACAACTTTATGATTGTCATATGCAGATTTTTTGAATGTTCTTTCCACTCACAATTGCAGTCTTACAGTTAAGCAAACTGGATTGCCAGTCTGCCCTTTGAACTGGCCCTTCAAATCCTCGTGTTTTCCTGCCTCCCTAAGATAGGAAGGGATTAAGGGTGACTGACAGCAGAAAAAAATTATGCAGCCACATATATGTTAATCTTGCCATCTTTTCTGCAGGATTTGGAAGGACAGGGATATTTATAACTGTTCCTTTGTCTTGCTTTTGGACTAGCCACTGATTTCCCAGCACCCTGGAAAACATTTCTAAAGGTCTGGGGCAGAAAAATAATTCTTTCGAGACAACTAATCTCTTCATTCATGTCATTCATATGAAAGCAATTCTGGACCCTTCATATTGGCCAGAATATTTGGACTTGAGTCTCAGGCCAGGAAAAGACTGGGAGACTCTGATAAAAATTTCCTTTATCACAGTCTTAACTAACTCAATTTAATGTAACATTTGAAATTAAATCAGTATAGTTTTGCATCTTGGCAAACCTAGATCAGCAGGCTTTTTCTGGCCACAGGCTGCAAAGGGTTTTTTTGACCTCAAACACAGCCAAGGTCTTATCTGAAGGCCTTCTTAATTGAGAGGCTTGGACTTGGCTTACATAATCTGGCTAAATAACTGTTATTAATTCAAAGATGTTAACCTGGTTTAGAGAAGCTGAGATACAGGGGTTTTTTTATAACAAGTTAAACCCTATTCATTTCTTTTAAAAGTGCTTCAAATCCCCTCTAACATTTGTTCTACATCATGTATTTTCAGCTTTTTTAGGTCCCACTTTTCCAGAGTTTAGCCTCAGAAAGCTGTTACCTCTGAATCTGAAACAGTCCTTTGTCTTTGCTCATTCAACTCCACACTAGATACCAAACAGGAAAAGAAATCTGGTACATGTCCCAAACCACCATCATTTTTTATTACTACTTTCGGACATGGCCATATCGGATACCATGACAACATATTCTGGAGAAGAATGACAGGACTTAGAGGGAACATAAATGAATGCACTTTGTTCACTTACAACTAACTATGATCACTTCAATTTTTCACTTTATTAATATTTTACATACATAAAGACCCTTTTGTCCTAATGGATTCCAAAGCAAACCATTAAAAAAGGAATAGCAGTCATTTAGATATTACTCTCTATAATTGGATTATATATTTCTTGCTTCTGTGGTAAATTGCTACAGTAATTCAGCCTACAGATGACCAAAGTTTCTGATTTCTCAGTTGAGAAACAGTCTTTTCTTTGAGCAACAGACTTGTAATTGTAGCACAGAATTTGTCAAAAGATCCATTCTATCCTCTGATGAATTAAACTCATAAAAGATGCAAGAACACATTTGTGCTGCTGATAGTGACAGCACTAGCTCTGCAGATGTCACTGTTGCTGTCACTTTGCCCCACATAACTCGGTCAGTCTTGTGTATCTTTCCAGAAACTAGCACAAAGCCTGATTCAGTCCTTCCCTTTTAAACATGGCCTTTATAGTACATGGAATATAGCAAGCAGGAAAAGGAGAACGCCATTTGGAGAGCAATTTCTAATTAATTTATATTTTCAACATCTGAACTAGACTTTCAACAAACTACTGGTCCTCAGTTTGGCCCTTTGGGGCCAAGTGCCTCTAGGACCCTGGCCAGTAGGCTCAGCGTGAGGTGCTCACTGATTCAGAACAAGGGCTTTTGAAAGACCAGTGTTTTAGAGGTCTCATGTAAGCAGCTAGTCCTCTCAGCATCCTTCTGAAGAAATTGTCCAGCTGGAGGATGGATGGTTCATGGTGCACTGGGTAAAGAACAACATGAAGGGCAGAGCTTAAAGGGTTGTAGTGAATGGAGCTACACCTGGCTGGCCACTGGTCACCAGTGGTGCTCCTCAGGGCTCAGTGTTAGGGACAGTTCTGTTTAATACTTTTATGAAGGACCTGGAGGAAGGAGTTGAATGCACCATTAGCAAGTTTACTGATGATACCAAACTAGGAGGTGCAGCTGACTCCCTTGAGGAACAAGAGGCCTTGCAAAGGGATCTAGATAGACTGGAACACTGGGCAGTGAATAATGGGATCAAATTTAACACATTGAAATGGTGAATTTTTCACCTAGGACAGAGTAACACTGGGCACAAGTATAAGTTGGGAGAGGAGTGGCTGGAAACAGCCCTGCAGAAAGGGGCCTGGGGGTGAAGGTTGACAGGATGCGCAACAGGAGCCAGCAGTGTGTGTGCTCAGGCAGACAAGAGGGCAAGCCCCATTCTGGGGTTCATCAAACACAGCATCACCAGCCAGTCAGAAGAGGTGATTATCCCGCTCTGTTCAGTGCTGGTGTGGCCTTACCTTGAGTGCTGTGCGCAGTTCTCTGCCTCACAGTTTATGAAGTATGTGAAGGTCCTTGGATGCATCCAGAGGAGGGCAACAAAGCTGGTGAGAGGGCTGGATGGCACATCCTCATATCCCGTGAGAAGCAGCTGAAGACTTCTGGCTTGTCTAAGGAGAAGGAGGCTGAGAGCTGGCCTTATTGCTCTCTCCAGCTTCCTGAGGAGGGGAAGTGGAGAGGCAGGTGCTGATCTCTTCTCTCTGGTATCCAGTGACAGGACATGTTCAACTGGTTCAAAGCTGTGCCAAGGGAGGTTTCAGACTGAACATGAGGAAGCATTTATGTACTGAGATGGTGATGAAACCCCTTCCTAGAGGTGGTCAATGCCCCAAGCCTGTCAGTGTTGAGGAGGCATTTGGACAATGCCCTTAGCAACAAGCTTTAACTTTTAGTCTGCCCTGAATTGTTCAGGTGGTTGGACTAGGAGATCACTGTAGGTCCCTTCCAAGTGAAATAGTCCAGCCTGCTTTACTCTGTTTCTAAGGGGAAACCAAATCATACTTAAATTCTGTTTTATTCAGGATTTGAACTGAAAGAATGAGAAAAGAAAAAAAGGGGGGGGG
>VWZD01007534.1:20750-94105 GCA_013396695.1 Sakesphorus luctuosus | reverse complement strand
GGGGGGGAGTAAGCACAGGATTGTAGCAATCATGGTTTATTTGTTTCTTGGAAACTTGACAGGTAAGACAGGTACCCATGCCAAGCTATGGAATCAGGGGTTTTATCTGCCTCTAGCTAATAGACCTCTGGCTTTAAAGTTGCCTCTTGCAACATTTAACAGGCCTGGCAGCAGAAGCTAACATATTAAGAGTGTCCTTTGCCTGATGCAGATTCCTTCAGAAGTTACTGTGAAAGATTTAATTACTCACAAGTATAATCTAATGAATAGTTGAAAGATTTTTTTCATTGGAATAGGAGAACTCTTAGATCAGCTAAAGAAAGAATATTTCAGAAAAACCTGAATATTATTTGAGGGGAAATGGCTTAGAATTACAGCAAAAATCCATTCTCACAGAATCAAATATTAAATTACTTAAAGAAGAGCTAGAAACTGGAATTAACTACAACAGGAGGAAAAAAGGGAAGGAAGAATTCAGAAACAGTAAACCAAAAAACTAAAATTGACATACTGTTTCAAGAAAGCATAAAGGAAAATATATGCCACTAGAAAACCTGTTAACTGTCCACAACTAAAACCAGAACAAATAAACTAAACCAGTATAAAATCATAGCTCCCTATAAATGGACATATAAGTCAGCTTTAATCAGTTTGGTTTATCATAATGAAATTTGGATTTGAGCTGGGTATCCCGGATAACTGAAAAAAATTTGGGACAAGTGCCTGAGATACAGGATTACAGAGTAAGTATCATCCAAAGTGCCATGTAGAAGAATATCAAGTGAACAGCCACAAAGCAGAAAACACTGATACCCAAAATACTGTGACTAAATTAGGATTACTTACCTAGTTGGAAAGATAAGAGCAAAAGATGCGGTTTTGTGGGATATTGGAGCCAATGGACAGATGATTTTCTATAGCTAGGCCATAGAAATTTTGGAGAGTAAAGAAGCATTGTGTTTGACTGTGAGTGGACATAAATATATTAGAAATTAAAAAGGGAGATCTTAGTTAAGAAAAAAGACTACTGAGTTAGTAATTAATTGTCCCCAACTGGACTTGGCACTTGATCAACAGCTGCAATTTTCCTGAAATTGTAAACATTGGGCAGTAAAGCACAGCAAGTACTGTGGCTGCAGTTCATTAGTGTGGTATCAAAATTGAGCTTGCAAGAGTGTGAAAATGTTCTTTATGAGTCCAACACCATTATATTCCAATAATTTTGGCAGACTTAAAGGGAAAATAAGTGTCTCCCAAGATAAAGTCCCTAATGAAGCAGGTTGGACATGGTTATTGAAAATTTTACAGCAATATTTTAGAGGAATGTTACTGCTCAGTGACTCATGAATGGAAATTTAAATATACTAACAACTATTCTAATTATTATATTGGTGTTATTTTAAAAAATGCAATACTGTTATTAAGTTTACAGATTTTGTAAATTGTAGTGGACACTCAGCATGCATAGGGGGAATCTATCTGGAAAAAGAAAGAATTTTTGCCTTGGATTAGCCAACACAGACAATAGCTACTTTGAATCAGCAGCAAGCCACTTACCAGAGACAGAGGAAAATAGCTTATAAAATACTTCCAGGAGACCAGTCAAACTCGAAGGTTTAAACTGTATGCCCAGTCTGCATGTGAGAAATGTGACCAGTAACTTGTAGACAAGACTTATTTACTAATGTGTTACCTAATATACCAAATGATCAGGGAAAACAAAAGAAAAAATGGTAAAGTATAGCAAAATCAGGCTCCAAGAAATTTCAGAAAAACATACTGGTATACAATAGATGTCTCAAGTCCAGGCCTTTCAGCAGGTAAATCTTGCTACTCACACTTAGACCCAGAAAAAGCCACCATTGTGTGTTAATAGTTGAACAAAGCACTGTGTTCTGTAGGCACAAAAGTCCTGTTTGGTTGAGTAAATACATATGAAGATTCTAACAGTGGATAAAACCATAATGCATAACTTCAAGGCAAGATATGCATTTCAGTGTGGAACAGCCTTATTGTTGTCCTATCATTACCAGTGAGTACATGATGAATGTAAGAAAAATGTTACAACCATCATAAGAACATTGAATACATCCGGAATTTGGTAACTCTTCAAAGAAATCTTTTTGCTTAACTGAAACTGTCTTAAAATCCTTCTTCATGTAAGGGATTTGAGGTTCATCGACATAGTATTGATGCAAGTGGTTAAACTTTCTCATCTGCTTTCAAAAGTATATTTGAAACTTTTTTCAAATAGCAATATATATATAAACACTAAAGAAAATAAAGAAGGACAAGAATGGTCACCATAAAACCATAAGTTACCTGCACCAGGAAACTTAAACTTTAAATCAACTAACTTGACTACAAGTTGCAGTTAATCCATTCCCAGTCAAAATATCATTGCTAACCTGTCCCAAAAATAGAAGTCTGGTCACTCCATCTAGGGAATCCTGGTAGATGATGCTTACAGAAGCACACACTTTCTACTGACTTATCTAGTTTCAGTTGACTATACATCTAAAATGCTTGCATCTCCCCCATTACAATGATATCTGAGGTCTTCATAATCTTGACAATATTTGAATAAAGCAAGAAAGTGCTTAACATAATTTTTACCAAGGCAACAACAAATCTGGTAAAGCAGTAAATTCCAAGCCATGAGCTGATGTCCCAGGAATTAAGCCAGTTTTCCATGACATGGCCTAAGTAAATTTAAATCCTCTGTCCTTAATCATCATACTTCCACTCTTAAGTGAAGTTTTGGAGAGAGAGAAGCTGGCAGTAGTAAGCTTCTTTGCTGTTTTTACATTATTTAACCAAGGAGATGACTGGGGGCATGGTAAGTGACCTTGACACTTCTTTCTGTATAATAAAAGTGAATTTTGTAATGTAGGCCTCTCAATTAACATAGAATATTGCAAAGAAACACTGACTTCAATAACCTATGCTAGACTAAATTGTTTATTTTGACAGTCATTTAAGAAAGTGATGTTTCAGCCATGACTGCTGACCTTCCTGAAGGTTTCTTCCACATAAGTCAAAGCACTCTCCAAATATCAAGAAGAAATGCAATGTCAAAATAGTGTGCTTCAGAATAACTGTCAACATGCATGACTAAATTAAATTAACCTCAACCAAAGATTAAACGTCGTTTTTCTGAAATGCATAATAGTCCTTGTATTTATTGAGGGAAGTGCACCAAGATAACCTTGGTAATTTCAGTGGATTTGGGGAGGAGGGCACAAAAATACAGCTCCTTAAAATCAGTGATTGGCAGTCAGTGTTGATTCATGGAAACAATGAAAAGCCAATATTGTGTTAAGTGAAACATCAATAGTTTCAGTTTTAAGATTTAATATCTGAGGTGTTGTCAATATTAACTGTAAATCATGGTTTGGGGAAAGAAACTCTCTTCTGAAGTAACAAATCACCAGAGTTATTTAATTTAGTAGTGTTGTGGAGGTTGTTATTGGTTATCTCAGATTTTTTTTTTTTGCCATTAGTAAGAGCTTCCAAAGACTGAACAGTAGCCTGTAGGAAACAATTGCAGTGCAGTTAGGTTGTAAAAGCCAATCATGATATTCAGATCACTTTCACTGGCAATAAAATAATTACAGTAAAGCAGGAATAAGCTCCACTGAAAACTAAACAACAGTGGTTACTACAGCTGCTATTTACAGAGGCAAAGCCTGGAAAGATTTTATGTAGCTATTATTTATACATATGATCACCTCAAACATTCAGGTTTCCTTGAGGGAGTTGGATTTACACTGCTTAGCCCTGAGTTAGTTCTATCTATTTCTTGTCTTTTTTAGTTCAAATTTCTAGCAGTATCATTGTAAGAGTATATATGTGCTTCTATACACACATTTTTAAAATTATTTAACTGAAAACAGAAGACACCGCAAATTGCAAAAACAATACCTAGAGAAGACATCATTGTTTCGTATATGCAAAGCCAAGCCTGGAGGTTTTTTTCCTTGATGTTCACAGATAGATTTATTGCTATTTGAACTCTCAGCAACTCCTCCTTTACAGCTCCAGTACGACTTAACATGCCAGGAAAAGTACATGAGCCCAAATGCATCTTCAGGGAGGTGTTATGCTGTCCTGAAGAGCTGACTGTTCCAACATTTAGAATCTATGGTTCTGTCATTACAGAAAATACATAAGCCCTTGGGATCTGTGAAGTTTTGAGGGTAAATTCAGTCCACTTAAAAATGAAGCTATTACTAATTTTATGTTGTTTCTTCCCTTTGCTACTCAATGGAAGCTGCTATATATACAGTACTCCACAGCTATTCTTTACTTTCCTGGAGTCACTGCAGCTCTAGGGAATATTTGTATGCCACTGCAATCCATTCAGTTACAGGAGCTAAATTATTCAGTGAACTATCTTTTCCGTGTTCAAGTCTTGTCAAAGCCTGCTGCTTAGGGGGAGACTCTAGAGCAGGCCTTTGCACTCTGATTCCAGTTGCTCCTTTTTCTTGTGGTTACTAGCAACTCTCTAGAAAGAGGTTTTTTCTCAGATTTGCAATTTCTTAATGAACTTAAGTGATTCTTACAGTCTCCTTACTTTCTTATTCTGCATTTCTCAGTCATAACAAAAAGTATTGTATCAAGCTTCCATTCCCCTTCCACAGCTCTGCCTTGAGGAAAAAAGACTGAGAAACTCTCACTGACCTTGTTCCACCACTGGAAGAAGGTTCTGGAGAACTCATTTCCCCTTTCATCCAGTGCTCCCACAAGTTACCCTTCTCTGATGAATGATTGTGTTTGCCCTTGTACTGCCTCTCTTTCAGCAATGCTTCCCTAGTCAAAGTCACATGTAAAGACCATTATTGTTAGACAAAGACTTTAAATTGTTCAACTCAATTCTAAAATCTGATCTTGTTTCAGTATCTGGGGAAATTTTCTGGGGGCTTTCCTGATTTCCTTTAATAGTTCACATTCTTAATCAGTAGCCTAAGTTCAAGACATGCTAAATACATTCTGAGCCATGTGCATCAGTCTCTAACAAATATGAAGTCCTTGGGCTGATGATCCATGGTTACTTTTTCAGGTGCTTCATTCACAATGCTCATCTTGTTTTCTGCAATCTACTCTCCATGATGTTCAGTTTATTGCATTACCTACTATTTCCTCCATGAAGAGGCAGCAGTAAGTATTGTATAAATATTGTATATTGCAGAAAGTACTCAAAATGCCTGTAGGTACAGGATACAGGGAAATAGAGAAAACTGAGTATATTCAAAATGGCAGGATAGAGGATGTACTTTTTTCCTGACAGAAGCCAAGATTTTCTCATAAATAAAGAAGATCATGCAGAAGACAAAATTATGTTGGGGATCCTGTACTGTAAACAGTTGTGTGTATATACTTATATTTATGTATGCATAAAAGGTTGCTCAGAGAAATTGTGGACTCCCCATCCCTGGAGGTGTTCCAGGAAGGCCAGGCTGGATGAGGCTTTGAGCAATCTGATCTAGGGGGAGATGGCCATGGCAGGAGTGTTGGAACTAGCTAATCTTTAAGGCCCCTTCCAACCCAGACCATTCTAAATTCCGTATTTTAAATTTCCTAGAAAGTATGATTGCTGTTTTCAGAGTGACATCGAGTGCTTCATGTATATAATTTGAAGCAGGTTTGAGAACAATATTTCTCTTTGTGTCAATTTCAAAGATATTTAACTTCTGAAATAATGCTGTTATTCCCAGCTATTCCTTCTATACAAGAGGCACATTTCCAAAGTTTTTTAATGCCACAGAGATACATCTTCTATGTCTTCCAGTCTATGGCAATACTTCAGTCAAAAGTGCTTTGAATCCTCTCTATATCATTTTGTTTCTCATTTACCCTAAATATAAACCAGCATAAGCACTGAGTCACAGCTTTCTTTGGATTTATATAATTTCTGTTTATCAAATATGATACCAGTCATAGTAATTTGTTACTAATAAACATATAATTAGGTAACATTTTTCTCTCACAGACCTGTACTCATGACAGTTAAATTTGAAACTTCATTTTTTTTCGCATTCCATAGGCAAAATGAACAGAATTTCAATTCGTATCAAAGTAATTACTTTAAAATAAGGCTTGGCAAAATATTGGTTTTTACTGCTTGGTTTGTCAAGTCAAGTCTATTTTTCTCTAAAATTCAGCTAGATCTGAATTTTAGAGAAAAATGCATTACTAAGCATCAGTTGAACCTCTATTTCTCTTTGGCAGAAAGGACAGAACCCAACTTATATGTACAAAAACATATGGAATTTTCTCACCTCAGAACATAAGGTCAAACATCTGCTCACTGCAAGTCTGGTATTTAAACCTATTTGATCTTTATCTGAGGTGTAGGATAAAATGTTTGCCTGTTTTAAGAGACACTAGTAAACTCAGTGCTTGTAAAGCTGAACTACTGAACTATGCCAAACAATGGGATAATTCCATGTTCCAAACTGACTTACATAAAATAAGATAAATATTGCCTATTGTCATTACAGCACATTTTTTATGTAAGAAAGTACATACAGATAAAATCTTTATGGTTTTTATAATTCGAATGCAAATTACTGACAGAAAAATCAACTTATTATGATGAAACCTGAAAGAACATGCCACAGAGTGGATGGAATGTTCAGCAAATCATCCAGTTTATGCTCCAAAAGATTCCAATTACAATTTTTCTTTCCAGTAAAAGTGGAAAGAGGGGAAGGCTTCAGACAAATTAGGGATTAGTTTATTGGGAAATGTTAACAAGCCTATGAATCTCTGTATGGAAACTGGCCCATTTTTATAATTGATCTGTGCTTAACTTTTCTGTCTTTTCTCTTCTTCCTTTCAGTGTCTACTGTAATCAACATATTTTTCCAAAACAGTTGTTTTTACTTTATACTTGACACTGTACTACTTAAAATTAATATTGCATCATTTTCTCCATTTTCAAATAAATATTATAAACACCTAATTCAAAAAACTTATGATGAAGCTTATTTGGTGGAATGCGTGATTAAGAAATACTTAAAAGAGAAATAAACCTATATCTTCATGTTATTTTGGTTTGTTAACATAACAATGTAATATTAACATAATATTAACTATAGTTTAGCTACAAGCATTTTTGTGAGAATTACTAGACATTGTTCTTACATCTTTTGGACAAAAATGTAGAGTAGGTTATCTGCTAATATCCTGGTGGAAAAAGATAATTTCTGCGACACTGTACCTAAGATTTCGTCAGTTCAAATCCTTTAGCAACTCTGCTGACTTCTCAAGTCTTAGACAGTTCCTTACTTTCTTCAGGCACCAAAAAACATCAATGGAAGTGTCTGAAAATGAAAAAAAAATCATTACTATTTAAGAGAGAAGAAGGGAAAAAATTAAAGTTTATTTTAACCCTTTCAGACCAAAATAGTTTTTATTGGAAAAAAATGTAACCAAGCTTGCCTACACCTATTCCTTTTAAAGCAAACCAGTTTCCATAACAGTCTTACTTATTGCTATGAGTAAACAGGAAATTTTCATGCTTCCTGTGAGTCTGTGCCATAACTTTAGTTTCTACTTTATCTGTCTCCAGCCAAAATAATTTTTAAAAGACATCTGAAGAAAATTAATAAAAATTCAGTCTCTAAAGTAAAAAAAAAATACTGAAAATTTACCCTAATGTCAATTTAAGTAGAATTCTGCACAGATTTCTGACATTGTCTGCGCAGCACTACTCCTCCATGCTTTTGTGAATCTTGTTACACAAGCATATATTTTCTAATGTTTCCAAGAATAAAAAATAAAAAAATCAACCTATCTTTTCAGTTAGCTTGTCAGCCATTTCAAGGTTATTTCAAGAATCCTATTGTTTTCCCTGCTTTTATGGAAAAAGTATATTAGAATTTATCATGTGCCGTCTTATCACACCATTCATTTTTATGTCAAGGCAGTGAAAAACAAGGTTATTTGCAAGGAAAAATATGGTGCAAGGATAACAGTGGCAAAGGCCATTAGTAAATAAACAGGGATAAAGCAGAAGTCATGTAAATATTTCTACGGGTGCAAAAAAACTAAAATATGAATACATCTGGGAACCTAAAGAACTACACTTTAATTTGTGTTGCACTGGCTTGAAAACGTAGTCTCAAGTTTATATTTTGAAAACAAAAAATGCTATTAGAGCCAAACTTTTCATTTCCAACAAGTATTTATCAATGTAATTGAACACTAATAAAACTTTCATTTATTATAGTCACTGGAGAAATGTTATTTTTAACATTAATGTTATTTTTAATGTTTAGCTAAATGTTAGTTAAATAACACACCATTCTATAGAAAGGTTTTAAAAAATAAACTAAATTCCAAACATTTTTTTTCAACAGATCAAAAGTAATAACGTAACTTAGCTTGGGCTTTTTAAAGGTATCCAAGTTGGCATTAGTAAAATTTGTGTATTTCTGAAAGTGAAACAGAGGCTATGGAAGAGAGTGGGGAAACAGCTTCTGTGCACATGTCCAGCTTTCAGCTGAAATCCCAGCCAAAGCTGCCTGGTCTAGGACCCTCAGAGCTCAAGTCACACATCACTCATAGACACATCACAGAGAGGTACTCTACTCAGAAGTCTAGTCTCCACTTTAACTTCTTATTCTTAACAGGTACTTAGAAATCCTCACTACAAAGGCAGATCTTCATTGAGATTTAGGTATATTTGAATGTCATCACAGTGAAGCATTTTGTCATAATTCTGGAGAGCATGCGATACAAAATCACTAACAGATGACATGTATTATTTAAGAGAACATCAATAAATAAAACCAACAAAAAACCCCAAACAAACAAAAGCAAAACAACCATCTGCAAGCACAATGCTTCAATATTGAATAACCAATGCTTCTTTTATATTACCTGGCTAATAATTTTTAATAAGTGAATCTAACTCCATGGTAGAATTTTATCAGAGTACTTATGCTTAACAAAAGAAGATATTAATTTCCCTGTAAAACAGAAAATTAGCAGATGAGAAGTAAAAAGTGAAAAAAATACAGTAGCTACTTAGATGCCCCCATTAGTATTTAAAGAAATATATGTTACACATAACTTGGAGGAAAATCAATTTTGCATTAATCTCTAGGTGGTGGCATCTCAGATTTGCAGGACAGCTGATAACACTCAATAACTTGGATATTGAGTCTCTTATCCAGTAGCAAATTAGTTTGTATTTACCATGGGATAGCATAAGCAACAAATTCTTGCATATTATCCAGCAGGCTGTCAAATGGCTCAGCTCCCCAATTTCACTGGGGATTCTTCACTGCCTGTATTCTCCCCCTGTCAGCAAACTGCAGTTCTACAAAATGGAATTCCCTTTTCTTACGAGATTTAATTCAATCACAGGCCAATTTGGCTTGTCTGGAAGCCTAGAAGGTCACATAATTTGGGAACTAGGAGACCAAATCCCATCAGTGAGGCACACAGAATCATAGACTCATAGAATGTTTTGGGTTGTAAGAGACATTTAAAGGTCACCTAGTCCAATCCCCCTGCAATAAGCAGGGGTGTATTCACCTAGATCAGGATGCTCAGAGCCCCATCCAACCTGCCCTTGAATATTTCCAGGGATATGTCATCCACCAGCTCTCTGGGAACATGTTCCAATGCTTTGCCACCCTCATCATAAAAAATTTTTCCATATATATAGTCTAAATCTTCCTTCTTTTAGTTTAAAACCATTACTCTGTCCTGTTGCTACAGTTCCTCTTAAGAAGTCTGCCTCCATCAAATACACTTGAAACTTATTCTCCTAGGATGTTGAGGACAGATTGCCAAGACTTTACCAACTCTCAAAGTAATATCCTTTGTGGCTCAATCATGTACAAAACCCAGATAGTACCACCAATAATGGAGCAAGTCAAGAATAACAGCAGGGCTCTGAAGGAAAAGGACACGGAAGCCCATCCAGTTCTCCTTCATCCTGTCAGTCACAGGAGAGGCTCCTAAAGGAGAGGGCACATCCTGACAGTAAATAGCTGTTTGCATGACTGATCTCACAGAACTGGCTTTAGCCTTCACAACTACAGGATCCTCTGCGAGGAGTGAGGATGGCTGGGCAGAGGTGGAAACCTGCTGAGGAGGCTGTCAAAAGTATATTAGTTTGTTGGTATGGCTTAGAGACCCAGGATGATTTTGCTTGAAAGCAGATATGAAAAAAATGAGATTAGACATTCCTGTTCCCTCATTCAGCAGATGTTCCTGACAGTGCCAGAACAAGGGAGGGTCCATGAGTGGATTAGTGGAGGCAGAGCTGTCCCATCCCCAGCAGTAGCAACCTTTACTTATACTGGATGAGATCTTATCTGCTTACAGCCTGATCTCCTACAGCTTTTTTCCCAGTGGTTGAGGTCACACAAACCCATGCTAACAGTACGAATGCCAGCTGAAGGGCTTAGCTGCTGAGGGAGCACTTGGGAAGACTTGCTCTGCTGTGGATTCTTGATTGGGTTTGACAGCTGACCCCAACAGCAGATTTTCCTTCAGCCAAGGTACCCTGCTCCATCCAGATGCCAGATTTCATGACCATTATTAGGACAGGGAACACAGACACAGAGTGAGATGTGAAGACAGAAGCCTAAACAAGGCAAAACCCTGTTTCTATGAGAAAACTGATTCTGGATAGGAATTGTTAATTAACAAAAATATATATTGAAACTACTTGTACATAAAATAATAAGGAAATGTGTAAGGGATTTTTAAACTAGGAGAAAATCTCACTTGCCAATTTTCAATGCTCTGTCTTGCCCAGGCAAGACCTGTTCAATACTGCCACAAAAAAGGTGGGTAGCCAAATGGGTGAGATGATACAAAAAGAGAAAAAAAATTCAAATATTCTTGCTAAACTGACTGGCCATGATCAAAGTTATTGAAATTTAGCAAAGGGGAAAACAGTGCTTAATAAGGAGATACCAAATGTATAGATACATTTGAGTAGTAACTGTTTATAATAGGGATCTAACATCAAAAATAAAATTCAGATGTTGTTGATAAAAAAGAAAAAAAAATCACTTTCAGAGTGAGGCAAAACTGGAGATACTCATTTGTCTGCTTTGAGATGATAAGGCTGTTGTTCTGGACCCCACACTTCACAAATAGTATTGAAAAACTGTGAGAACTACAGAGGAGAAAAAATGAAGAGCAGACAAATGGCTGACAACATGAATTTTTCATGTGAAAAAGGTAGATAAAATGTTTATAACATGTAAAGGAGCTCATTCTTCAATGTTGGGGTGGGGGGGTTGCACATCCACAGGGGACAGGAAATCTAAAAAGAAAAAAGCTTCATTTTGGGTGTCAGGTCATGAAATATGACAACAGGATTTGGCACAATCAGCTTTATTGAAGGTTTTTACAAGGAAGTTTGAAGCCATGTAGGATGTTGGCCAAGCTGTTGACCACAAACAGAAACCCTCTATGTAGTTAAAAGCTACCAGCAGAATGGGAGTACAATATGAGTTTATACGAAGAAGGTGCCAATGGCTCTTCAATAGTCTCCCTAACCCACAGTCAACAAACAGCTGAGCTGAAGGAACTCCTGAAGCATCATCAGTGTGATCTGACTGCAGCGTCCTGCCCCTTTACCACTGCCAGGCATCTGGTGCAGCCTCACTATCGATCCAATCCATGAGCCAAGCTGCATCCGACTGCTCCAGGTCCAAAGGTCTGGGTACAGAGGACACTTCATGAAGCAGCTTAGACTGTGGAAGACCTTGAAGTTTCTTCCAACATGAACTCTAAGTACAAAGCCCTAAACACCAGCTGTGAATTTAGGTTACCCTCCTGGCTCACTATTTCCAGTACAGTTAGGAAGGACAGAAATGCAAAAGAAAAACCCCTTTCCAGCCCAGCACTCAGGTTTTATCTGTGATGAAAATAAATTTGTACTGAATTGCTCATTACTGTCTATGCTTAGAGGCTTTATGCTTTGGGCCCCTCAATTCAGAAAGGGCATTGAGGTACTTGAGTGGGTCCAGATAAGGGCAACAAAGCTGGTGAAGGGCACACGTCCTGAGGATGGGCTGAGGGAGATGAGGTTGCTCAGCCTGGAGAAGAGGAGGCTCAGGGGGGACCTTCTCTCTCTGCACAACACCCTGAGAGGAGGCTGTAACCTGCAAGGGGTTGGTCTCCTCTACGAGGCAACAAGTGACAGGACACGAGGACATGGCCGCAAGGTGCACCAGGGAAGGTTTAAGCTGGACATTAGGAAGAATTCCTTCGCAGACAGGGTGATCAGACATTGGAATGGACTGCCCAGGGAGGTGGTGGAGTGACTGTCCCTGGAGGTGTTTAAGGAAAGACTGGACGTGGCACTCGGTGCCATGGTCTGGTTGACACGGTGGTGTTCGGTCACGGGTCGGACTCGAAGACCTCAGCAGTGTTTTCCAGCCTCCCTGATCCTGGGACTCGATGTCTCTGTCCCTGTTCCTGTTCCCCCTCCCCACGCCCCCGGCCACCGCCTGCCTCCGCTCGGGGGGCGGGGCGGGCGCGCGCCCCAGCACTTCCGGGTCGGTGCGGGCGCGGCGGCGGAGGGGGTGGGCGCTGACGTCGCCGCAGAGTCCGGGGCCGCTCGGCGCCTGTTTATTGTTCTCGTCTCCGCCGCGTTCTGCCTTCCCCGGCACCTGCGGGGCTGCGGCGGCAGGGACGGAGGGCGGGCGGGCAGGCAGCGACCCGACGGGCGCAGCCGCTCCGCCGGCGGGGCGGAGGTAGGGGGGGAGCGCGGGCGGAGGCGCCGCCCGGGGCCGGTAACCCGTTTCCGCCTCTCCGCAGCGCGAGCCTGGGCGGCGAGCGCGCGCGTCACGCCGGAGCGAGCGCGGGACTCCCCGGGAGCGGCACCCGGGAGCGGCCATGGCCTACGCGTACCTCTTCAAGTACATCATCATCGGGGACACAGGTGGGTGCGCCCGGCCCGGCGCGGCGCGGGCGGGGACAGGGCCCGGCTCCCCGCGCCCATTTCCGCAGTGCTGGCAGTGCCGCCGACGTGGTGCCTCAGCGCGGGGAGGAGGCGGCGTCTCCCCTCCGCCTCTGCGCCGCGCCCCGCCCGCGGCCTCGGCCTTGTCTCGGCGGCCTTGGGCCCCTGGCAGCCGCCCCCGAGCTCGGGCTGTGTCACGGCCCGGGCTGCGGCGGCCGAGACGGGGAGCGGGGAGGGAGAAGGCGCTGTCACAGCGAAACTTGTAGCTGGACAGTGTCCCTGGTTTGCAGCCCCGCGGCAGCCAGGCCTGAGAGGTGCCACACGCCACCGCTCCGTTTTATGGTGAGGTTGTACCTCGCTGCTGTGAGATGTCTTGAGCTCAGGCCGCACGGATGCTCTTGCCAGCCTCGGCTGGAGGTGCTGTAGCGAGCCGGGTAAAGACATTTTGTTAAAGGAAGATTAACAGCCCTGGCTCGTCCAGTCTTAGTGTACAGGGACTTTTGTTTTTTGTTGTTTTATTTTCATTCCACTGCTTTTCTAGATATTTATTCTCACTATTTAAACGTATGGAATCGTGGAATCTCAAGGGGCTGGAATGAAACTTTCATCTAGACCCAACCCCACCTTGCCATGGCCATGAACACCTCGACATCTCCCACTAGATCAGGTTACTCAAGGCCCCATCTAAACTGGCCTTGAAAACCTTTTAGAAACTCGCTACATTGTATTTGTACTTCGCTGCTGTGTGACAAATAATGCTTACAAATGCTGCTGGCGTAGCCGTGTGCTGATAGGAATTGTTGTTAGAAGCCCCGTTGCCAATATATTTTATGCTTCCTGAGCCTAGTGTGGAGAGGAGTAGCATACTTTGATCAAACTGTTGTCAGGACAAGGTAACTAATGTAGTTAACCATTGGGCCTGTGATTGTCCATCTTCTTTGTAGTTTTCCTCATACCTGTCTAAATGCCTTTTTTAATTAGTTTGCTGACATACCTGTTGTTTTAAATGCTATTCTCAGGGTAGCTGCATAATTGCACTTCATACGTGTGAGCCAAATTATCTGTTGCTGGAGTGTAATTACACATTACAATGCCATTACACATGAGGTTGTTGAATACACTGGATGCAACTACTGTATGATTTTCATCCCTTTTTAAGGTACATTTAAACTCTGAAAGATTTTTTAGGCTACTGCAGTAGCAGCTGTGGTACAAGTGAATCTTAAGAAATATATCACAGCTATAATGACTGTGTTGGAAGCATTAGACTGTAGATGACAACTGAAAATTCTGGGGTTTTTTCTTGAGTCTTTAGTTGAATGACAGTTCACTAAACCAGAGGGCAGGAGATTACCTAAGCAGATTCAGGAGACGTAAGAAGAGGTTTTTCAGCCCAGGGTAATGGAAGATGGTAGCCTACAGTTGAGAAACAGTGTGGCCAGTTCTGGTACATCTCTAAAAACTATGATCATGGAAGTGGTAGAGACAGCAGCAAACAGTTGCTTTGGTACATCAATCATATACTGATTAAATTTTCACAATGAAATACCTCGGTGTAATGGTCTGTGCTGCACTCTTGCACTGCAGTTGCTTGCAGTGTGAAATACAGAATGGATGTGGGTCACTTCTGAAGTTGTTGCAGCTGCTTAAGAGCCAAATATGGGAAGAGTAAGATAGAGAAAGGAAACACAGAGAGGAAGACATCTCACAGGTTTGGTGTTGGTTTTTTGGTTAGGTTTTTTTTAATCCCTGTGGCCTTTGTTCTGAGTTGCTACAGGAAGCTAATTTAAGAGTATTACAATGATTGTTCTTGAAGCGAATTAAATAAGTCAATAGCGGTAAGTTGGTTTTGCTTTTATTTAGCTCTCCTATGAGCCTTTTAGGTATTCTAATGGAGCCAGTACTGAAGAGTCAATTTATGTTGTGCACGGTTGTCTGTTGCCAAAATGATGGTGATGGTTTAGGCATTAATACTCTTCCTCAGATGAAGGCAGGTGAACTTGCAGCTCTGATGATGGAAATTAAGAGTGGATGGTCACTGGCCTGTTCAGTTCCAGTGGTGGTCTCCCACAGCATTCCAACCAGTGAAGATATGCCACTGGCCTTGCAGACTATGTAGATTTTGTAGTGATCAAGAAATTTGTTTCTGGTACTTGATTTAGACTCTTTGGAAATGGCTCAGCTGCCTGGTGACTCAGCAATTAGTTGTAAACAAACTGTAGGAGAAAAGTAAGACTCAGCTGAGGACAGATGTTAACATTTAGCTCCTCTTTCTTTTCAGCACTAAAAAACAAAGTGGGTTGTGTCAACCATAAGCAAACCAATGAAAACCCCTGTAGTTATACAAGGCACCTGCGTGTGTCTTCTGAATTGTGATTCCACATGCTTTCATCTGCTTAAACACAGGAATTCAGTATGATCTCAGTCTCTTAAAATGACAGCCACAGAAACTGACTGAGCAAGACTGCTTTGTGCTCACCAGCTCTTGTCCCTTTGCATTGCCTACTTCATTGGTCATTGACATTCACTGACTTTTTTCTGGTACTTCAGGCAAGGCAGCTTTATGAACATGGGATGATTCTTATCTAGTTGTTAACTCTACTTTTGAATACATAAGTGTTTTTCTCTATAGCTGGGACTAGTTTAGAATCTAGTTCGTTTTTTTTTATGGGAGAGACCTGGAACGACATGGCTGTATTTCAGATACTTAAACAACATTGCCATGGATCTGTGCAGCTTTTACATTTTATCAGTGGGACAGGAGCTGTGGAGTTTCATGGAGCTGGTACCTCTTAAGAGAAAAATACAAGTATTTGGATTACTGACTGCTACGACAGTTTATCAGCAGAAATCTTTTGATCTGGATATTTCCAAAGCATTATAGGAGTTTGCAAATGCATTTAGAAGCCTATGTAGTTCATTCTGCTCAGGGCTGCACCTCTGAGACATTTGCCTTTTTGTTTGATTGTGTCTTTCATTTTGGTTGCTGATAGAAGTTTTTGTCTTCATCCAGTCTTCCTTATACATCCACTTTTGGCCACTACTTGAAGTTGAGGTTGACTTTGATCTGAGCTAGGGTGAATACTGTTGGTATACAAGTATTGGTAGTTTCTGCAGTTGGTGACTAAAAGTCTGTCATGTTCTTGTTAAATGTTTTTATGTACAATGGTGAAATCTTTTTTACTTCAATGTTTATTACCACCAATGTACCACATGGGAATAAACTGGGAATGATACAAAATTTCTGTGAGAACTAGAGCTGGAATACTTTTTTTCAGAATATTTAATATGCATTAAACAGAATTTTCTTTATTAGAGTGTGCTTACTAGAGAATGCCCCTGAACTTTAGTATGCCTCAAGTAACAGTTTTGCAATGGTCAGATTTCTTACCATCAACATAAAGTGTCAGTTGTAGTCCATCAAAATGTCTTTTTACCATCAGTGTTGCTGCATCTTCAATGAGGAAGTCTTTCTCTTGCATTTCTTGGATGTGTTACTTCTGCAGCCCTCTGAGCTTTTGTGTAAGGGACTTCCGCTTGCCTTTTAATTTCAGCAGGTAGTTGGTAGTTCTAGACCAGCAGTATCTCAAAGTTATTAGGAGATGATGAAAGAAAATATAATTGCTGGGTGATCTAATCCTCCTCACTCTCTAGAGTAAAGTAGGCTGTCTAGTCAACCATTTCACTTGTCTAGGATGCTCTCAAATGTTGAAATTAAGCAATTGAATTAGCTTTATTTTTCAATCCTCCTTGTAAAGTGTTTCTGGTGTTTTTGCACTTTGTCCTGGAGCAGCAGCTGTTCCTAGCTCGCAGTGTGCATGACCAGGGTCTCTTGCCCTTGCCCTTATTTTCCACAAGTATGTAATAGCACTTCTTGGCTAAACAGATTTTCATCCCACTGGTGCTGGTGTTAACGCCCTGTGATAGGTTGAGAACTTGTTTGTACTGAAAACCAGAGTACTGATCTGTACAAGTTACATCTTTCTTTGAGACCCTTTCAATGATACTTCAATTGATGGGAGGCTGAATATGAGTCAGCAGTGCCCTGGCAGCCATGAGGGCCAACTGTGTCCTGGGGGGGCATCAGGCGAAACATCTCCAGCTGGTCAAGGGAGGGGATTGTCCTGCTCTGTTCTGCACTGGGGTGTCCTCATCTTGAATATTGTGTGCAGTTTTGAGCACTGCAATGTAAGAAGGATATTAAGCTGTTACAGGCTGTCCAGAGGAGGGCAATGAAGATGGTGAAGGGCCTTGAGTAGAAGCTGTGTGA
Source organism: Sakesphorus luctuosus (assembly GCA_013396695.1). Classification (NCBI taxonomy): domain Eukaryota; kingdom Metazoa; phylum Chordata; class Aves; order Passeriformes; family Thamnophilidae; genus Sakesphorus; species Sakesphorus luctuosus. The sequence goes on along the minus strand of VWZD01007534.1, from coordinate 76,892 downwards.
GGAGCAGCTGAAGTCACTTGGTCTGTTCAGCCTGAAGACGGAGAGGAGACCTCTACAATCTCCAACTTCCTCGTGAGGGGAAGAGGAGGGGTAGGCACAGATGTCCTCTCTGTGGTGACCAGTGACAGGACCCAAGGGAATGCCCTGAAGTTGTGTCAGGGGAGGTTTAGGTTGGATATTAGAAAGGGGCTCTTCACCCAGAGGGTGGTTGGGCAGTGGAACAGGCTCCTCAGGGAAGTTGTCACAGCACCAAGGCTGACAGAGTTCAAGAAGCATTTCGACAACACTCTCAGGCACATGGTGTGACTTCAGAATGGGTGCACAGCCAGAAGTTGATCTCAGTGATCTTTGTGGGTCAGTCCCTTCCAACTCAGCATATTCTGTGAATCCCTAAAAGAGCAGACCATTAGGTGTTGCTAGCATCTTAGAAGTTGTTACCTAGAATTAACAAAATGTATTTGTTCACAGAAATGGTTTCATGAGATTGTTAATGAGCACCCTTATTGATCCTAACACTTTATTAAAAGAAACCCCAAACACCTTCCTCACTAAAAAAGAATCCAACCCCACCCCCAATTTTGACTATAACCATTTTATTATGCATGGCTGGCAGTTTCTAAGTCTTGTGTGATCATCCAGGACATGCAAATGGTTTTTTACAGCTTCATGTAGCTTAATTTTGTTTGGCAATAATATATGTATATATGTATAGATCTGTGTTAATTAATTGATTGATTGATTAAACCTGCAGTTAGCAGTTGAGTAGTGCCGTACAAACTGAAACTTGGTTAAAATTAATAGCTCCTTTCACTTTGTAGGCCTGTGCTAATTGTTATGTAGAAAGAAAAAGTTAAATCCTTGGCTTTCAAGTATGCTGCTGAAAATGTTTGTTTATTTAAGGATTGAAGTTGAGTTGTCTTTAAAGGAGTAAAAAGGCATTTTTATTACTTTGCTTTTTCCAAAATTATATAGCCATTGTGAATTATTTTGGAGGGTATTTTTCTTCCCTTCTTGACCATGCTTACATTTGTTTATTAAGTCCCTTTGCTCTGTAACTCACAATTTGGAATTTTTTAGTTTGTCCTTTCTGTAAATTTAACTAAAAATTTGTCATTTGTGACAGAATTTTGACTAATAGATAGTTGGCTGAAAAAAGGTTAAGACAAGTCTTTGCTTTAGGATAGTGCATTGTTATGCCTAGTCCTGTGAAAGGGTAATACTGCACTTTCTTGAGCTACATAAAGCTGCTGTGGTAGGAAAGGAAGGAGGAGGGAAATGAACTGCAGCCTGTGATACAAAAAGGCCTTACAAAACATCTGGAAGCTCTGCAGACTACTGGAAAGAGCTAAAAGTATATCATATCATATGTTAGAGGTGTGGCATTTGTACTATGTAATTACCTGGCTAAATCCATGTTAGTTGTAAAATCTGATTTGAGACTTGTCTGTTAATTGATACTGTTCTTAACCTATTTAAAGATTTATTTTTGTTTGTTTTCCTAAAGGAAGGTAAGAGAAGTAGGAATCTAGCGTTAGCTCAGTTGGTGTTGTGACGTTGGTTTCATGGACATCCAGGCTCACATGTGAATGGAGTTCTTGCTTCCCTTATGTTGTGGTGACCTTGATAGTCTGCCATGATCTGGATCAACTCCCTAGCACAGTAGAAAGCTACCTACTTCTTAGGTTAAATTTTTACTTAGTGTCTGAATCAGCTGATTTGACCTTGGAGCTGTGCTTTCCAAGATCTGGAGTACCTTCAGGGAAGGAAACTGGACCTAGGAGGAGCAGCAAGAACAAGATACCAAAGGTGAAGTAGGTCCTTATCTCTGTGGGTGGTGAGCTGATTGATTACTGTGTTGTGTGAAGCACCCACAAGAAAAATAGTTCTGTGAGATGGCTGAATTAATCCAGCATTTATCTGCTGCCAAAATGCATAGATCTTGTTACCACTTCTTGTCTCAGCTATGAACTCTGCTGCTTTTTAGCTGTCAGTATCACTCCTTGTGTGATCCTTCAGAGAGCCAACTCAGGTCACAGACATGGTTTGGAAAACAAAATCAAACGAATAGCAGATATGGTCAGATCAGTGCAAGAGCCCTTTTGAGTAAGGAGGTGGAACTGTGTGGGAAGGAGTGTATCTACTCATCAGAGACAGCAGGCAGATAAATAAAAGTGATTTATCTTCAGGATTCAGTTTTGATACCCAGGTTGGAAGGACTACTGCCACAGTTCTTTTTGTATGTCACCTTTCTTGGGCTATAATAGTGCTCAGGTGAGCAAGTAAGAAAATTATCTTAGCCCTCTCCATCCCCTGTTTACAGGCATTTTTAGTTTTGAGCCAGATCAGCTTTTCAAGACAAACACCAGTGTAAGGAACACTTATGAGTTTTGTCTAGTGCTAAGAAAAGCTTGGAAGTATTCTACATGTTCGCTTGTGCAGCCTTGGATTCACAGCCAGTAACTGAGCTTCCCTTGCACTATTCACAAGGGGTCACAGGAGCTGGAAGGGAAGAAGGAAGCAAGTCAGCTCTCTTAGCCAAGGCCTGGCTCAGCTCTATCATCACCTGTGCTGTGGTTCCAGAACTGCTTTTTTTTCTTTTTTTCTATTTTGTTTTTGTTTCATTAACTTGGGTTCAGCCTACTACTGAAAGAGAGAACCCTTCCCTTTTTCTATATATTTTGTAGCCCTAGTCTTCATGCACATACTCGCATTCTGGGTGCCCTATGCTAGATCCATTTCTTGGTGTAGCTCATTGTGTAACCTGTGAGTGAGAAGGGAAAGAGCAGCTTTACCGTGGAGCTCTGCTGGCTTGCTGAGCCCTGAGGTGAACACAAGTGTTGATATAAGGAAGGGGGATTTGAAGCTGGGCCAAAGTGGACCGTGGCAAAGCTCTGGCAATGCTTTGTCTAGGGAAATTGTCTGCAGAGCAGCACCCAGTTAGAGAGGGAACTTCTAAGGGAAGCAGAGAATTTTGGAGAATAGACTCCGTCTGCTGGTTTGGAATTCAGAGGCGGAGGGGAAAATTACTGTAGCACAAGTTCCACTCCCATCACTAGTACTAGGAAGCAATGAAGGGATCCTAAAACAGGCACTGGGAAAGAAGGAAGCTGCGTCCCCTCTGAGCATATAATCCATTGTTTTCATTTGTAGCTAAGCAAGAGCTTTTGTTTACTGTTGTTGTTGAAGTCTATCCAAGCTCTCTTTCTTTAAAATACTAGATTTTTTTTTTTCCTCTGGGGCTAGTTTATCTGAAGCTGTGTTAAAATAACTGTGGCAGTAAAATGGAGAATGAGCTAATAAATAACTGAATCTATCCCTTTTGTGTTCTACAATTGACTATCATAAGACATGCTCAGCTATTTTCATGGAGTGTCTGCCTCATTTCAGGTGTGATACTTACAGCACTAAGTGAACGAGATACCTGGTAAACAACCATTCTGCTCTTGGAGTTAACCAGTGTAGTTATTTTAAACGTCTGTATGCCATGGAATGAAGTGCCACGAAACTGTTAATTGATATTTGCAGCATCTGTTTATGTCATGAGGTGGTAGGCTATTCAGGGGTTCGTACACAGGTCCTGTTTTTGATGAATATGCCTGGCTGCCTCTGTGACAGTGGAGTCCGCTCAGGCTCTGCAAGTGTGTGGGCTACAAACTATTCTCGTGTGAACTTTTGTGATACAAACTTGCAATATCTTAAAACTTTAAAATTAAAACAAAGTACAACCTTGTTTGCAACTTTTTGAACTTCTGTTTCAGTCAGCAGCAGTACAAAACTTGGGGGCTTCCAGATGGCTTTTTGCTGTAAGGTTCTGAAGTAGAAGGAATGGCATTAAACAGAAACTAGTTATTTCTTCTGTTTCTCTTTGTGACCCCATCAGTCTGCTCCTAAAAGGCCTGCTAAGGAGGCACAACTGCAGGTGCAGTCATCCTGTGCCTGAGACTGGGATGCCTCACAGGGACTGTGCTTGCTTATCATCTTTGCTCTGCTGCTGATGGTGTTTGTACATTCACTTCAACCAAGTTGGTCACCAGCCCTACAAGAAGAAATATCAGATTGCCCCTTGAGAACTAGTGCTGGAACACTTAATCAAGCATCACTTTGTTGATTAGCTTTTGGAATAGTGTTCTGACATTTGTAAGATTTGTGTAGGCATATTGGATTGTTTAGAGGTTCTGCTTTATCCGGTGATGCTGAAATCACTTTGTAAGGTTAATGGTGAAAGCTGTTTCTGATGTGACTTTTAGGTTGTTTTTTGTAAGTGAGGCATTCTGTGATGGGGTAGTTTTATTTTGTTGGTGATATAAAAGTTCTCTGTATATATAAACAGTGTTCTGTGAGTAGAATTAATAATATTTTAAGATTCCATAGAGTTCGGTGTTCTCTGGCCCTGCAGCTCCAGTGCTCTGCCTGTCCTTCTCCCTGTTTCTTTCTTTCCTCCAGTGCTTTCCCCCATTCCTCTTCCACTTCTCTTGTGTTTACTAGTATTTTTGGACAAAATCTGTACCTGCTTCCAAGCTACTTGTATTCTGACAGCTTGCCATCGTGGCTACAGAAAAGACATCTAGTAAGGCAGATGCAAATTTTGCCATGGACTACAGTTCCATGCCAGTCTAAAGTTATTAATCTGGTGGCTGCTGCATTTCTTTTCCCTCTTTTTAACCAACTAATGTTTGTCTGACCCTACATTAAGCTGTTTCTGTTTGTTTTGTCACTCTTCTTGACAGATTAGCGTGCTAACCCAGCGGACAACTGAAATTCCTTCAGAACTCACCTAAGCTATATGGGAAAATGGGCACTGGGGGGAAGAGAGTAGAGATAGCACCAACAACGACTGACTTAGCCAGTTGGAATTGCTGCATTGTTTGGGATCAATCAATTAGTCACAACTCATTTTGTGACAAAACTAAATGCAGGTCTCCTGTTTCTGCTGGATTTGATTGAAACTGGCCACTGGTCTAAGCGTTTTAAGTCCAAAATGACAGGTGGGCAGTGATTGTGTAGGCTTTGTTTCCTCATTAAACCGTGCTAAAAAACTTTGCTGAATTTAGTATAAGAAAGATCAGCGTCACTCTATGCAAACCTCTGGTATGCATATCTTGTGTCTGCAGTGTTGTGGTTCTTTGCCTTATCCCTTTGTTTGCTGCCTTTTTTTACCAGATATGTCTCTTCTGATGAGCTCTTGCTGACCTCTAGTATGTGGGTAAAATAGCCTTATCTTGCTTGACAGATAAAGCAAAGTACAGCAGGAACTTGGATGCCACAGTATTGTATGTTATGTGATAATAGTTCAGAGTTTAAATACATGTAAACAGAAATATTACTGTCAAGTTTTAAAAGGCTGAAAATAAGAACTTTGAACAGACTGGATGAATAACTCCTCCAAGTAAAAGAGCAAGGAAAAATTAACTGTAAAAAGTACTATGTTTAGAAACCTAAGTAGTTAGAGTGCTCATCTCGACTGCTTAACTTCTACTTTTCTGTGCTTTCACATAGAGAAGAAATTGCTCATTTGCTGACCAGTGTCCATGTAATTAAATAGTTACACTGATTTCTGAAACAAATTGGTTATCTGAGGGGGACAGTGTTTGTGTTGTTTGTCTGACTGTACTGTGAGTTCTTGGACTGCTTTTTGTCCTATTGGAAACCAGTGGGCAGTAACATGGTGAGGTTAGACAGTTACAGATGTGCTGCTGTTACTCAGGTGGTAAATTAGGAGATAGATGGGAGAGTGATGCTATTAAGGGTCTGGCTAGCTTGGAAGAAAGCTGAAAGTGCTGACAGGGGAGCAGATGAAGGGTCATGAGGAGTAACAAGCCCTGTACTTACTGTAAAGAGAGAATGTGAACTGGTACTTTGAAGGTCTGTTAAAAAACTTTTTTTCCACTTAATTTTAAAGGCAGAACTACTTTTTGAAAATTAATTTCTTTTCATTTTTTGAAAATAACTAAATTGACTATAATGTTTCTGGAGCTTTAGAAGCTGTTATGTTATTATGAAGTTGCATATGCTTTGAAGTAGGTGAGATATAATGTCTCAAATTCTAGTAATGAATTTTAAGCAATACATATGCCATTTTCTTAAATTAATTAACATTATTTTTTACAACTGTTTTTAAAACTTGCTTAACACTTCTTTCTCTTCTTTCTTTTAGGTGTTGGGAAATCATGTTTATTGTTACAGTTTACAGACAAGCGATTTCAACCAGTCCATGATCTCACTATTGGTAGGTCTTTTTTATGCCACACGGTGCCAGTAGTTACATGGTCAGGGTGCCTCAGCCTGCAGTTATGAGTTTGTGGTGCTGTGGTAAGGCAGAGTTGCTGCTGTATTAAGGTATCAGTGAATCTCTATGGGATGAGTATTTGTTAGCTAAAAAAGTCAAGTGGGGGGGGTCTTTTTTTCTTACTGGGAAGATACAGTCTGAAACAATTAAAACAATTCCTGGCTGCAGTGTCTCAGCTGTCTCTTCAGAGAAGCTGAAAGCTTGGCACAGAAGAATTGAATGAGCTTGAAATGCACTGATGGTGATGCAAGTGGCATTTTTGTTCCACTAGGGAATGGAATACTAGCCTAACCACAGAACCTTGGAGACAAGTTACAGATGATAAAGTAAAGCTAAGTTAACCCTAAAGATGAATAAAAAAATAATTACTGTTTGGTAAGTCGAATAACTTTTGGATACAGATGAATTGAAGTGTGAATGTGTTCACTTTTTGGAAGGCACAGGGATTTTCCTTCCCAACTCCTCAGGATGTGGACTATTTGTATTAGGTATGATTTGATACTAGGGGAAGTGAATGCATGCTGACAGAATGCATTGCTTCTGATCTAACTACAGGAAAGGATTGAAACTTCTGTTTATCTTTCCACACAAAACATGAGGAATAGTGTGGGAATAAATTCTTCTGTGGACAAGCTTAGTCTGCATATCAGTTTTGCTGTTAAGCATAACAGATGGTAGTCTGTGATAAGGTTGCAGAACCTTTGAACTTGTTGGTGTTATTTCAAGCAACCTATCAGCATTAATCATGAGTACAAAATGTATTCCTGGTCTCTATTTTTAGTTTGTGCCCTGGAATAGGTGGGCTGTCTGTGTTTGGGAGTACTGAAATAGATGCTTGAAGTATAAACAGATATTCTTCGTGTAACAGAATGTATCAGGTGGTTTGATTATGGTTTCCCTTTCTCTTGACAGTCCTCCCACACCTTGTGTGTAGCTGTCTCATATAGTTCAAGTTCTTTGGCTAACATCAGTTTTCAGATATTTCTGAGGTCTTGGCAGCAGATAGTATGGCTCAGTAAAGAGCCTGAGTTCTGTAGGGAGGCATGAGTTATTATCATCTTTTCCTCTTTGGGCCTGCCAAATATATGACATCTTATATATCACTTATGCCTTTGGCAGCCCTGTCACCTCAGCAGACTGATAGGCTGTGGGGAACAGCCTCACCTCAGCAGGGTGGTTGTAGTGCCAGTTCTTTGCCTGGCATACAGCTAGCTGGAATCTGTGAGCAGAACAGAAATTGAAGCTAGTGAGGTGAGGAGGTGAACCTACACAGCAACATAATGAGGGATGTAGTAATGGAGTGTGGGAAGCTGCTTGAAAAGGGAAAGAAGAGGCTGGAAATGGCCTCCCTAACTGCAAGGGCATGTGTGTGTATTTTGGCCAGGTTCTTCCAGTTACCAGAGCAGATTTAGAAAGACAGAGATAAATAAAGAACGTGGGTTCAAAGTCATATGAAGGCCCATGTGGGGCAAGATGGGGTGAGTTGATGTTAACTAATAAATGCTCAACTGATAACTCTAAAAGTCATGAAAACCTGGAGATTGAATGAAAGGCCTTGTGTTACATAGCCTAACTTTTTTCAGTATAATAGTGATTTTAGCCTGTGGGACTGCAGATTTTATTCCTCCTGTGGACCACTCAAGAGAGGGGAAACTGAAACTGGTCATGCAGGAGACAGACTTTGCATGTAGAGTTATGAAAAAATCGGCCCCAAATTTTAGCATAAGCCTGAAACATTATCTCTAAGATTTAAGAAATGTAGAGAGAAACTTTACCATTAATGAAAACAAGATGGAAGAAGGAGGGAAGATAGAATACATGGAAGCAGGTATTTTTCTCACTTTGAACTACATACAGAGTTGTGTGTAACTATGATAGCATACTCTAAAAGAACTTAAAATACAACTATCTCTGTTTAGTTTTCATTTGGCAATTGAAGTATTTGGTATTAAAAGAAATTAAGGATGGAGGAAGAAGCTAGCTGCATGATGTTGTTGGGGAAAATAAAAAACAACAAAAATCCCAGAACAATAGCAAAAAACCCAAAGAAAAAACAAACCAAACCCAAACACAGCAGTAAAAAAACAACACACACAACCCTAACTGTACCCCCTACGTCTGTAGGTAGATATGGGTGACAAAAGCCACTGTATATGTTCTACCTGGGTTGCCCATTTCCCTTAGGACATACCCTTAGTGTCTATTCCATGTTTGAGGACAAGCTTGCCATCAAAGTGTTTGTGTTTTTCAAATTCAGAATTTTTTTCTCAGCAAATATTTTGATGGAACAGAATAAATATCCTTTTTTATGGTGGTGTGTGTAGAAATTAAACATGTAGGAAGATTGCTGGATTTAAATTAGCAGCTCTACAGCAGCACTTCGAGAGCAAATAAAACCCGCAGTGTTCACAGTTGTAGTGCAAGGACCTTCCTCTGGCTTTGCAGTCAACTTCAGAGAGAGCACTGTCATTCACTTGCATCCTCCTCCTTGCCTCTCCTCCTCCTTTAATTCAACTTCTTTGCATACAGTTGCTGCAAGTTATTTGGTTGCTAAAGAGCACAGTGGTCTTTGGCTCACAGCTTTTATTTGGCTTCAATATCCTGTTGGGCTGGGACTGCCCCCTTCTCTGCAAGTCATTCCGTAGGAAGCAACACTGCACCTTCAAATGTTCTAAACAGGCTTTTGAAGAGACATTTGGAGTATTTCAAATCAGGGCTGCTTAACTGAAAGACTTGAGTCCAAGTCTAGACAGTGACCAGTTTTAGACAAACTTCAGCTGCCAGATCTGTGTTTTTTCTGAAATAATGGATATATGAAGCATAGATTAATGGCAATGTGATGGCCTTTAAATATGTCTACTATCTCTAGCCATTTGTCAGATTTTAAGTACTGCAGTAATAGCCTCAATTTATACTTGATTTACTGTTAATGGTCTTAAAATTGCTTTAAAAGATGATATAATAGGCTGAATTTTTCCACTGAAGAAATTCCTTTCGTTTATTTGAAACATATTATTTTTCCTAAGTTACTAAATTTATCTTTAACTAGCTAGAATCGTGGAAGAGGGTTTTGGGGTTTTATCATGGACAGGTGTGTTTTAATTAATACAGTAATAAAATTTATCTTGCTCAAGTTAACATTTTGCATGCTTGCTTAATAGAATATTTTATTGATAAAGAGTTGTAGGTTTAATTTCTTCTAAACTGGCTTCAGCAATCTGTTATTGGTAGAGTCTTAAAATAACTGACTCTTGAATTTCCTGTTTACATTCAAAGGGACACGCGTTTCTCCCTCTGATCCAGAGTTACTAAATCTTTTGGAAAACTTTGTAGGAAGTACCCCCCTGACGCAAGTTCTAATTAATGCATTTTAAACTACTTGAACAGTAACAGTTAATTTTTGTCTTGAAAACTTTGTCTCTTTCAGGCAGCTGGAAAATTAACTGAAAACAGATTGTGATAGAGATTATTTCCTACAATTTTGAGTGAACTTAAACTTATGTTCCTGCTGTTTTAGTACTTGACATTGCTCTTTCTGATATATGCTAATAATGTAATTTTTTGTAACATCTATTCAGGTGTAGAATTCGGGGCTCGGATGATAACTATTGATGGAAAACAGATAAAGCTTCAGATATGGGATACGGTAAGTAATAAATCCTAAAAACTGTTTAAATGTATGATCTCACTAGCAGTTCCTTTATTCTGGCTAAGCTCTCTGTTATTGGCATTCATATACTGTGCACTTCGTCTTGCACCTTTCTGTGGTTTCTATGAAGTTAAAAATCCGCTAAAATTTCCTTTTTAGGTGTGATGTGTTCTTAGTGCCATTTTTTTGGTATTTACACTGTAACTTCCTCATCACTCTCAGATTTGTAAGACTGGAATTCATGCAGCCTCACTTTTTTGTGATAGTCATCTGTATTATTAAGAACTTGTATTTCTCTAAATAATCTTTGTGCATTTATGCAAGATTAGGTAAATGCATCATCCTGTTTTGAACTTACAATGTCTGCTAGCTTTAATCAAGAGTTCTCTAGAGAAAATGTTTGGATTTCCAAGGTAGAAGAAAACATATGGCTCACTTTTCTACAAGACTTAAGAACACAAGTTCACTATAATCATGAAGAGAGTAAATACTTTAGGAAGGGACTGGTAAAAGCTTAACATTTCAAAAAGCCTTCCAAAAAGCAGATTTCGACTTTGAGGGGGCTCAGGTTAAGAACATACGTTTGCTATTTTCTGCTTGTCACTTGACTGTAGGGGTATTCAGTCTCACTGTCTGGGCTTGTGATGAAGCAGCTTTAAGATGCCCATGCTGAGAGCTGTATCTTTCAAATGTACTTATCTGTTCCCTATGGCAGAGTAGCCTGTTTCCTTTTCCAAGAGTGTTTTGATACACTTTTATAAACAGGTACATGAGCCATTGCCTCATGTATGTGTTCTTTTTGATACAGCATGAGAGTGAAGGGTCATACATTCAGGCCTACATATGTGCATGTATATATTAGAATGTAAATAAATGTAATATTTTAGTTAACTTCATAGCTAAGACCTTACTTACTTTACCAGTTCATGACTCTAAGTGGCATCTAACACTTGAGCCTCATTGGAAGTTCTCTGTGAAAAGATACAGACTTACTTTAGGCTTTTTATGCCCTGGACATTTTTACTATTTTAAGTATGGATTGCTGACTGCCAAGGTGGCTGAACATTAAGTTCAATAAACAGCAAGTCTCTGCATAAACAGTAGGTTCACAATCAAACCTCTACTATGCAGTGTGCCTACATGAGAACATACCTACATTGGTCCTTGTTTTCTAAAACTGAGGCAGATTCTCTGTAGCCAGAAGTACTAATTTCACTACCAGTGCAGCCACTGTCTTTCATTGTCTTATGAACTGATTTTGTTAATCTCCTCAGATACAAATAAGCTTCAACCTATGTTTGATTAGATTGTGCTTGTCTTGGTGCGTCTGACTCGGTGTCTCTTTGCGGTTTGTTGTCTTGAATGCACAGAAATTGCCCAATAGCCAAAATGTCAACCCAGCTGCTTTTGACTATAATTTATAAACTCCTTTTGAGCAGGGATTTTTGTCTGGATAGCTTCTTAAATATATTGTACATAAATTAAAAATATTAATTGAAAACTTTCATACACTGAATACACTTTCATACTGCTTATGTTATAAACAATGACTTAGTGTATTGGCCATAGTTAATAATTAAATTATTTTAATTTAAAGATTTTTTTTAACTATTGTAATGTAAAGATTATAATCTGATTTATAAAACACAGGATATTTCTCTTCTAATCTAATCTTAGCTTGAAAAGATATTTGAATTCCACTGCCTCAGTTTTGATCTTGGGTGCAAAGGTGTTGAAGGAATAGCAAAAATAACAAATATAATGAAGTAATTCTCAAGAGATATTTTACTTATGAGTGTTAAGGCACACGAAGGTGTCCATAATGACCAAGGTTAGTGTGCCTGTATCATGTATCTGTGTTGGGTATTTCCTTATTTTCTGTTAGACAAAACTGCTGGCTGTTACTGGTGCTATCTCCATATTTGTTAAGCTGTAACAATTCCTCTCTGGTAAGAGAGTTCATTTTACACCTATTGCAAAGGAAACACATGAGGAATTTTTGTTTCTGTTGGTGCTTCCTGAGTCACACACCAGCTTCTCTCTGATTTAGTGCTAGCCTGACACACCTGCTTTTAATCCATCAGTGAACAGGATGCATCCTGAGCAGAGACATACAAAGTGAAGAACTGGATAAAATTTATTTTGATCGTTTAACAATAAACTTGCTTTCTTAAGAGAATCAAACACTCAAATTCAGGTTTTTCTGGCCTGATACTTCTGTGCAACGGTGCTGGTTTTGCGTTGTCTTCAGATCACTGAAGCTCGAAGGAAAGGTGTGTCTTACTAGTGGCAACACACGGAAGCTGCAGCATCCCTCACTGCAGGAGTGTGTTGTACCTTACAGGGGCAGCTGAAGCTAACACTGTTGTGTGTCTGTGAGATCCAGTTGTGTGTCCTCCTTCTGTCATAACTCAGGAATATTTTACTTTTTCATTAGCATCTTAGTTTGGATCAGGAGTGTGTTACAGAAGTTAGTTCTGCTTACTGCAGTCTGTTGTTCATGTGGGTGTATATGAACTGAATTCCTGTTGGGTGAGGCCAGACTGGAAGATATACTTGAGCAATGGATGTATGGCTATTGGAAAGTAGTCCAGTATTTGGTCCTGTGAGCTGGTAGACTAGTAAAGCTGGTATGATTGAAAAACACCCAACCTCACCCCACAAAAAAGTCACAGCTAAAAACCCACATTCTATGAAAGATATTCAGTGTGGTCCTTGCGTACTTAGTGTTGTGTTGCAGTCCCAGCTCTGCTTCTGTTCATGTCTGCACAAGCAAGTAGTGTGTCCTGTTGTTCTCTCCCAGTTATAGGCTGCTCTGGATCTCCCCACTGCTGGGCTCTGCTGCCGTGTGTGCTGTGGCACACCCAGGTGTTTAGGCCTGTGAGTCCTTGCATTTCACTTTACCTTTTTGATGCCTTTAGGTCAGTAAAGAGGAGTGGAGGTATTGGACCAAATTGTTCATTTGTCTATCTTAAGTCTCTAGATTGTTTCTTTTCCTGTGTCTTTAATCTTAGTAGTGGCTTTCGATAGTTGGATAGACTGAGGAATACTTTTGTCCAAACTGGTTAGTTGGTAATTACTTTATTATTATTATAAATAATAATAATTTTCTTTTGTGGAAGTATGGTATTTGAGCTGGTGTGTCAGCTGCACAAATAACTTTTAGGGAACTAAAAGTGGCCTACAGCAGCAAGTAAGGATTAAAATGACTGTTCTAGAAGCTGTTAAGTTTTCTCAGTGTAAACAAGGTGTGTAGATGAGGTTGATTATCCTGTGGCATAACAGTGAGAAATACTAAAATTACTTCTCAGGAAAACATCATTGTTGTAGAGACACACTGGGCTTGTTATCAGACTGAGTGGCCTTTGTTTTGTTGTTGAGAGGAATGTTCTATATTGTATTGACTGTTACTAACAAGTCATTGTTGACGAGCAAGAGTAAGCAGTAGTTAAAAGAGGGTATTTAAGTTCTCTCAGACACTGCACCAGGAGAGATCAAAGATGATAGTAATACTAATGCTCTCTAAATTGGTATAAGTAAGAATTTTCCCTGTGTATTTAAATACTATATTTTTAAAATATCTATTTTGGCTTTATTTCATGGAAGTCTGTGATTAAAAAACATTTATTCATTATTATGTTTATATACCACCTTAGTCTTGCTCAGATAGATGAAATATCTGAAAGAACTTGTTTTTATAAGCTAATTTCAAGTAACTGCTTGCTTTCCATACAAGTATGCTTTCTAACTGAATTGACAGTGTTTTCTAGTAGTTGAGCACTCACGCGGAAAAGCACATTTGTGGAAGATGAGACATAATTTTTGAAGGCATATTTCACTTTCAGATATTCTGAATATACTAATTCTTCTTGGAAATTAGGTTATTTTTCGTGTATTTACAACGGCTTTGAATCTAGTAGAACCAAATAAAGTTGTCTTCATTCATTAAATGAATATCCATTTCATCTTAGTGATTCTGACAATTCCTAGGATGTGGGGTTCACCTACAGGAGTTCTTTACTAGATGTCTGCTTCATGATATTTTCTACTTGCTTTGGTAGTCAGAGCATATTCTTATGTTTATGGGCAGTTGGTGTATTCTTTTACTACATTTTTACTAATTTGACTTTTTAACCATGACACCTCTGTGAATGCAGCTGCATCTCATGACCCTCTGTTACACTGCTACAGAGTAACATCAGGAACTTACAGAGGAACTACTTTGGTTCCTGAAACTAGTTTGGTCATCAGTTCACAGACTGCGTTTGCTTCTATGTGGGAAGATTAACTTATTTCTGGATTCATGGATCGGAGGGTGAGGTGGGGAGATTTGTCCATTTAATGGTTATTCCTATTGCCATTTGTGTAATAGGACTGTCATCTGAAGTTTAGTGCCAGTAGCTAAGTTATTGTTCACACCCATGCTGGCACTTTAGGAAGCTAAGGCAACTTGATACACCTTTTAGCTTAGTGTTTGCAAACCTTTGTCTGTCATGCTTAAATGTATTATTGTATTACTGTAATAATGGTATGTGGTTTTCTAACTGGGTTTAGATTCCTTGCCAGTTTATCTGTGGCTTCCTACTACAGTGGAGCAAGCCCTTGCTTAGGATAAGGCCTTAAATGAGAGGAGTGTAACTCACTTTTTTCATAGTAGAACACCCATTTTAGTGGGGGAAGCTACTTAAAACCTGAAGGTTTCAAATATAACTTGAAATGAACCTGAGTGTGCTTCTGATAGTGTAAGCCTAAAGCTTTATTTCTGTCATGTGTTGGGAATTGCTTTGGATGTCTAAATGGCACTTAATCCAACACCAACAGAAGAAGAGGCAGACGCACAAATTATCTCTATTTAGACATACCTACAGTTTCACCCTTGGAGATCTTCAGTCCTCTTGAAATTTCAGTTCTTACTGCACTCTGACAGGGTTATTCTGAAGCAACACGTGACTTGATTGAATTCTTCACATAAATTCTGCCACTTTCTTAAGTTGTTATGGATTCTTCTTCATAAGCATCTTTTGTTCTTTTCTTGTTTTGCAGTGTCTTTGGTGGAAACAGCAGAGGTTGTTTTTTGTTTTTACACTATTTCTGTGCTTATTTGTACTACATGCTAGTAAATCACCTTAAAATTCTTATTCTGGATTAGACACATGATTGCAAGGAAGACTAATGCATTCATATAAACAAGTTGCCATGTGACTTAGGCTATTGATTTATTTATAACTTTCAAAACTATATATAAAGGTATGTATTGCTACTCTCTCTTTCTGGAACATATTGTTCCAGGGATCAACTTTGTGGAGTAGTTCCCAACTGACAGCTGTCATAGGTGGTGTGACACTCCTGTGAGTTGGTTATTTCTTAGATGTCTTTTTAGTTTTCTATACAACAACAAGTGTAAACAAGTTAAATGAGTAATAATTCCCAATGTGAATGAAGTGTTGTCAGTGGTTTTGAACATATCACACACATATGCCTGTTCTAAAGAGCTACTGGCTGCGTTGTGTTGCAGTTTCTCATATTTCATGTAGATGTATACTATAAAGTTTCCTTCTAATAGAAACTATTGTTCAGCTTGGATGGTTAAGGTCTGCCGGGATGTACTCAGATAACTTGGTCCCTGAAGAAACTTTCCAAATTCTTCAACATTGAGAACAGAGAATTCAGCAAAATTAATGGACTGTTTTCTAGGGAGATGTGCTGTTGTGGATCCTGTTTTATTAACTACTTTCTTGTCCTGCATCATGGCTCTTGTCATTATTTTTTCCTTAGTTTATAGATTCAAAAATATGCAGTCAAAGAACTTGAAATTAACCCTTTTTGAAAACAAAGACTTGATTGTGCATTTTGCCTGTGTGACCACACCACACACTTGGAAATGACCACAAGATTTCCTGTTGGGAATAGTAACACTTAGTCTTTTCTTAAAAGTACCACAAGTACTATGTCTGTGGTAACACAGTTGCATGGCTTAAACGTTCCTGAAAACTTCAGTGCAGGTCCTAAATCTCCATGTACCTTAGTGACCTGAAGTGATTGATAATGTTTGTGGTCTGCTTACATCCCTAATGTGAAATTTTGTTTTGGTCTCTATACTGATGTATGTTTTGAGAAGCACATGGGATATTTGCCCACACAGTTTCAAGCAGGGATAAAGATTTTTGTACTCTTTGGAAGACTTGAGACTTGTAGAACTATGATTATGTAAGGCTTTCCTGTGAAAAAGTTTTTGTTAACCACTATGATGTAAAAGTTTACAGGACGAAAAACAGCCAAAAGAATAATGTTCCCTAGCTCTTGAAACATCCCTTTTTATCAGAGGCCCACATTTTTTCATGATCAGTGAACTGTTCGCCCCCGACCTGGCACCTCGTTCCCTGCAGAGAGAGGATGCCTGCTCAGGCCTGCCCAGGATGCTGTTACTGGTTCCTGGAGGCAGCTGTGTCTGAGCTGGAGTTTCTACATGTGAAACAGCTGTCATGGTCTGCCTGTTACCAAAAAGATGATCCATCTTCCCACTTCCACTGCAGTGAAATTCTGACAGTGGGAATAAGCAGGGATTGTCATGGGGCAAAGACTTGTCACCTGTACCAGATGTAATACGGCCTCGGGAAATACCCTCTTAGCCTTTTAGTGGCTGTTGCCCCTACTGTTCCCCACACCACAGACCCCGACCTCCCCTGTGGTCTGGACATCAGTCTGGGCAACCTGCTTTGAACGGCCCTGTGTGAGCCAGGGGGGTGCAACAGGTGACCTCCAGAGGTCTCTTTCCCACCTCAATCATTCTGTGATTCTGTGAAAAAAAGTCTTTTAATATGGAAGAGAGAGAAAACAAGCAAGTGCTGGATTTTGCAGGAACATGAAATGGAAAGTAATAACAAAATTTTATTTAGGATAAAAGGCTTTTCTGTTTTGTCAAAGCTGATTTTAGTTTATACTGAGCTTCTAAACTGCTGCTTCTATCTATTGCTCCTAGTAACAAGTAGCTAAACTTGGGTAGGTCTTACTTTGCAAGACTGGTAAAGTACAGTTATAACACTCTTGTATTTTTTTAGGCAGTTTTGGCTAATACTACACCTTCTTTTGCTTTTGTCATCTTTGAAATAGCTTGTACCCCTTGCTAAAAAAGGGAGGGGACAGAGAGCAAGTTGCCAGATGAAAAAATGCTTAAAGTAACAATGATAGTAAAGAAGAAAAAAAGCTGTGAGCCATATTCTATGTGCTTAACCCTGATATATTGACCTTCTAGATTTCATTCGGACAGATACTGCTAAAATAGACAGTAAATTTTATATATATGTATATATATATATACACGTTTCCTATTGTATTATATATACAATAAACATTCATATCACGAAGCTTCTTTACAAAACTCATTTTTCTTTTGCTTAGAATGAAAGGGAATTGAGTTTGTGCTGTCCATTGGTATAGGTGAGCACAAATTCAGTCTTGCTGTGTATGGAAGATGTGAGCCTTTCACCAAAAAAGATACAATTTTCTACCCATCAAAAAGCAATGATACTTACATTTCAACATGGGCAAGTGAGACACAATTAAAAATGTTACATTATTTTCAGGATTTATATACTGAACTTCTGTAAATAAGTGATTTTTTTAAAAAAGAACTCTTCTCACTCTACATTCTTGTAAGTTCTGCTAGAAACATCTGACGGTCTTGCTTGACCATGATTAATTTACTCAGGGAGATGAACAATTTCACGTATCAGGGTGGAACTTAAGAAGGTGAAACAGACAATCTTAATGTGGTAGGCAAAATCCAGATCATATATGAATTTAGGCAGTACATGGAACACACTGGTAACAATAAGTTGTCTGGGTAGGAGAAAAGTGTTTCATGTATCTACCATCCACTTGAGCCAGTGACCATGCCAAGAAAAAGTAGAACTTAGTGTAATTACAATGTAGGAAACCAAATATAGCACTAAAAAATTGTTGGGTCTAACATCAGGGGTTTTCTTGAACTGAAGCAACTGATTATTCTGAAAGATAAGGATGCTTTCTGAAAACTGAACATGTCAAAATTACTGTGTCACTGTTCTTGTTCAGTGACAGTATCTAAATGAAGTTCTCCTTGAATTCAAGAATGCCTAATATTACATACAGTAACTTAGAGAAGAAAGTGTTCTCTGTACACTAATTTTTGTAGGCAGGGCTGAGGAGTATCACATATTTGATAATATTTCATTCTTGTTTTTCACAGTTTTAAATCAGGGCAGTTGCCTATAGTTTTGCAGATAACTAAGATAACTAACTCACTGCACATAGCAGGTTTTTCAGTATTAACATTAGTATTTCTTAACCATGTTCTGTGTTATCATTGAATTATGCTGAAGCATCTGTTATTAATATTAGAAGTACATATTTCTTGTAACAAGTGTCAGGTGCTCGATAGCTCTTCTGAAAAACAGGAGCACATGGAGCTCAAGATCTGCAACTCTGAACATTTATTTTTCAGGACTTTGTTCTTTTGAGTGCTGAGAGTTTTATAGAATACTTTTCTGTGAGAACTGTGTAGAATCTCTGAAGTTTTTCGCAGTGCATATGAAGATGACTCTTGCATCCTGTAGCTGCTTTGACAGGCATTATTTATCAAGTACAGAGAAAATGGATTAACTGTGGAACAGAATTGTGTAAAATTGAATTCATGACCATTTTCTGTTTTTTCTTAATAAAATGATTATGAAAGAATTCCATTTGAAGACTGTTGAAAGCTGGCTGCAGTTTATGATATAACAGATAAAATCTGCATCCTTGGCCTTCCAACAACCTTTACACCAGCAGATGGTGGGCGTAAAGATGTCATTCATCATTTATTTACAATGGGCTTTATTTATTCTAGTGTCAACAGCTGCCCCAGGGAGCAGGTTATTGAATTCAAATGTGAAGCTCTGGGTTATTTGCTTCTTTTCAAATTTGTCTTCAGAGCTTAGTTGCTAGGAGTCCATTCTGTGCTCTAATAATGATTCATGTATTGTGAAGCCATTCAGTAAATTGGGTTGTCAGGGATTGCCAAAAAAGGTTTAGAGTTCTTGTTCTGATTTTTTTTTAAACATCACTGTGATATAGTTGGTGTCTTCTCCTAATGTGCCTTCTCTTGCTACTGTTGGAGACTTTGTTCCCAGTTGTCCCCATTGTGATTTCCCTTCCATATTGCTCCTTGTC
The DNA here is from genome assembly GCA_013396695.1 of Sakesphorus luctuosus. NCBI lineage: Eukaryota > Metazoa > Chordata > Aves > Passeriformes > Thamnophilidae > Sakesphorus > Sakesphorus luctuosus. Next base: position 57,768 of record VWZD01007534.1, on the reverse strand, counting down.
CCTGACTTCTCAAAAGTAAAATTCTATGATCCCGTAATTCTATATTTGTGGTTTTCAGGACCAAAAAATAAATGTGAAATACTAAATAACAAAACTTTGTCTTCTACAGGCAGGACAGGAGTCCTTCCGTTCCATTACAAGATCATACTACAGAGGGGCAGCAGGGGCTTTACTAGTGTATGACATTACAAGGTGAGAATGCCAACTGGATTACAATGATAGTCTTAGCAGAATTGTGCTGTGATGTCTGGCAGTGCTAAAATTTCTCATTTAGTTTTGCTTTTTTATAGATTTTTGTAATCTAACATTGTGTCAACTTTCCCTAAGTGCTCAAAATCAAGAAAATACAACCTATGTAACATATACTTCCAATTTTCTCCGTATAGTAGTTGAGAAAAAGTATACATAAAGTCTCAGGAAGAATGAAACAAAATATTTTATGAACTATTTGACCATTGACCTCTGGATTCTCTTTATTGAGAAAAACCTGAAAATATTTCATTAATTCCTTTCTAATAGATTTTATCATGAGCTTTAATTTTTTTTAATTATAGCAGATTATTTTACTGCTGTAAACTATTTCATTCCTGCAAAGGAGTGAAATAATAAAACATAGAAGTTTGATTACAAAAAAGACCAAGAAACTTCTACATTGCTGTGTATATGAGGCTTGGAAAATACAGGTCTTATTGTGATACTTTTTCTAGTAGCTGTTCAGAAGTTCCAAAGGTTTCCCTGCTGTATTGAGTCAACTCTCTGTATACAGCTTGTTGTCTGTAAAGCTGTGGGTGCTCTGGCTGGCTTATGAAAATATTCGGGCTCCAAAATCCTCTTAAGTTGTGTGCCTTCTTTTGTGGATCTTGGCTTTTGTTGCTGCATTGAGCAATTAGTTTTACTAGAGATTTCCTAGATGTTTTTCTTTTTGTTTCTGTTTACTTCTAAGTATCAGGAAGTAACGTATTCTTTCCATTGGATTTCTAGTAAATGAGTCTTTGATTCGTAAATAAATGGATTTACTCTTATGATTGATATATGAATATCACTCTCCAAGTATGAGATTTAATATTTACTGTGCACGTTCTGTAAAAATTGTAACATGGCATATTGGTGTACCTCACTTTAAAAGACTTTACTGCTGAATTTTTTATTCAGTTTATAAACTTGGAAAATTAGGAACCATTTTCTGCCTTCAGTAGAAAAAGTATTACTATACGAGTATGTGATTATTTGTACTGTTGTTTGAATTGATTGGAGCTGTTGGGGACTTTAAAATTCTGTTCAGCAGGTTTTATGTGTATATAAAATTACAGGTTCTTACAGCTATGAGAATCCTCCTTACTCTTTGTAGCAAACATGTTCTCAATTAATTTTTAGGCAGAGTTCATTAACTCTACTTGTTTATGAAATTTTCATTCAACTATTCTCTCTCACAAAGAGATTAGTAGCTTTTATCCCTGGAGCCTGTGTACTAATAAATGAATTTGTTTGCTCAAGTAGAGAAGCTGACTAAGAGAGGGAAAAGATTTCTTGAAGTACTGCTTTTAATTTTCCATCTCTTCCATACTTAGGAGGGACACTTTCAACCACTTGACAACTTGGTTAGAGGATGCTCGTCAGCATTCCAATTCCAACATGGTTATAATGCTTATTGGAAACAAAAGGTAAAATTTTATCAGCTGTTATTTTGTAAGAGGGGAAGACTTACGACTTCTGTATTTCAGGGTTTTTTTCTTATTTGTAGGCAAAATGTTAACTTTAAATTTCTTTCAGTCACTGGGCATAGTTCTGTGGTGGATTTAAAACCTTTCCTATTTTAATTAGACTAATAGAATGTGCAGCACATGGATCAACTACTTTATGTTCTGAGTATCTTTTTTTAGAAATAATTTTATTTCCAAAGGATTGACTGTGAATACATAAAGTCATGGATTGTATGAATTATTTTCTGATTATGTTTTTTTACATCTGGAATCACCAATTAGAAACACCTAGACCTCTCCCTAATAAAGCAAGTATGATTCCTTATTTGAGGTGTTCTAAAGTGCTTTAGTTTTTGGTTAAGAATCACAGTGCAGAAAAAGTCATTTTAAAAAAACAGAACTTCAAAAACTTCTCTCAAATGTAAAAAGTGTGTACCTCAATGATTATATGAGAGGCTTCTGAATTAGAAGCCTGTTCCATATTCTGTACATTTTGTCTGGGCTGAGGGCCATTTCCTGGTGAATTCATTGGGTGTTGAAAATAGAATTAAAAGTTTTGGAAGTGTTACGTGATTTATAAACAATTGTTTACTTGGTCTTCTCATCAGCTACGTTGTCCAAAATTCTTCAGTGGTTCCCTGTTCATGCTGAGGCTTTGATCTGTAGGGAAGGTCTTTATAAAAACACATCAGTGATAAGTCAATCTTTAATTTTTCTAGTTCTTGATCCAGTGAATTGTAGCATCATGTCTAGATGTTTTTTGCTGGATGCAGGATTTTTTCAAAATATCAGAAGTATCGCCTCAGAGTTTAAAAATCCATTAGTTATGCACCTTTATGTAACTGACTTGAACTTATCTCCATGGCTCAACAATTCATGAAGGTAAAGATGCCAGTTGAAATAATGGTGTGCATGCTTGCCCCTTAAAATTTAATGAATCATTTCTTAGATAATTTCTTAGATGTTACTGAGGAACAGCCTCGTGATAGAGTGAGTCTGGTTTTGCTACTCAGGCCTGTTTAACTCTCTGCTTCCTTCTTCTTGCCCCTCGTCCTTGTTATTTTCCCACTCTACCAACTCCCTGCTGCCACCACCTCCTGAAACATGTTAAGCATTAACTGTCATATTTGTAGACTTTTTTATATGTTATCTGGAAAATGACTGATGACTGTTTTTAATTGAGGAATGTGACAAGCATAGTCTTCACAAAATAATAGAAAAATATGATCTATTGTATCAAATGTGCCTTTGGTAAGCCCGTGATGTCCCTGACCAACTGTTTTTATACCTATGTGAATAAAAATACAGCACTGAGAGAAACAGTAAAGGGCACTGTTTGCTTGAGATAAGTGTTACATAAGTTTGCATACTTAATTGACATCTGTATCTGTAACTATTCCTGATTATTCTTAGCTGTTAAGCTGAATTTTCATGTCTTGCATTCTGCTGATTCAGACTATACCACAATTGTATGTGATAATGTGCTACTTGCAGCTATCTCAGTAATTCCCAGTTACAACTAGTCTTTATTCAAACAATAAACATTCTTAAAATTTGTACTGTAAGTTAAGTTACAGATGAAGGTGCCACATGGAATAAAGTTCTTTAAGGAACTTTTTAAAGGAGACTTTTTTCGAGGAGGACAAGAAGAAAACTGCTTCAGTTTCCTTGCATTATCCTGAGAGTTGGATCGAAGGAAGAACATGTATACTAGCATAATATTGTTGAAGCAATACATACTGTTCTTATGACTCCCAAAAGTGCTCTTGACATAAGTTTGTAGTACTGACTTATTGCTGGATTTTAACAGTGTTGAGAATTTAATTTGAAATATAATGGCTGTTTGTTGAAAACATGACATATAGTAGTGTTAAAACATGACAAATACTGTACTTAATCTTCTTTCCAGAACAAAGCATAGCTATATTGATCTAGTAAGACCAAATGCTTCGAATTATTCGAATGGAGAGAGGAAGACAACTGTGGTTAGTAGAAGCAGTTAAAGCTCTTTAAGAATATGTCTAGGTATGAGTAGTGAGTTTTGATTGGGCTGTCACTGCAGTTTTTGATACAGCTGCACTATTTCAATTAAAAAGTTGTTTATGTTCTGTCATGAAGATAACACTGAAGTGAACCTTCAGTTTTAAGAAAGGTATTTTTGAGTGTAGCATGGTAGTAGCAAATAAAGACATTGCTCAGGTTCAAAAAGACAGTGTCAGATACCTCATACTGTGAGTGCTTAAATATAATAAACATCAACTTCAAAATTGTTTTGAGAAGACATTTCTTGTATCCTTACCTTCAAATTATTTTTAATGTTTAAATGATGTGCTGAATTGTATTGATTCTAACTCATCTGAGCTAGCATTTAGTTGGTAAAAATAGCAAAAACCTGCTTTGCTGCAAAATAGATGCCACAGTGAGTATTATTTAATTTTAATATATGTATAATTACAAGATTGGCAAACACTGAAGCCTGATATGATACTTTTTATTTGTATTCTGACTGCAGATTAAACATATCTCTTTGCATGCTGTTTAATTTAAAAATATGTATCTAGGGAGATATTTTTATGTTCACAACTTGGATGAAATTTATTGTAATATTTATACTTATTATTTATGCATAAGGGTACCGTTGTTACTACTCAAGATGTAATATACTTAGAAAGAAGGACTGTGTATTCCTTGTTCCTAAAGAAGCTTTAAAAAGAGTAAAATACTTGTGTCTATATGACTCACATAAACAGTTTTGTCCTTAGTTGCCCAGTCCAAGAGGTTTTTTTTTCTACTCTTTTGTGTAATATTTAACTTTCAACTAAATTGCTTAGTTGGAAGCAAAAAATTTCTAACAGCCACTTCAGTTTCATTTTGCTGTTAGAGTGCCAGGCCTGGAGTTTCAAAATGTAAATGCTAACTTACTGGGAGAGAACAGCTAAAGTAGTTCAAAAGGACTTATTTTTGCCTTTAAATCTTTTTATCAGAACAGAAATTGACTGTATGAAGTTTTGCTACTGAATAGAAAGAATTAACTTTAGTTTTTAAATTTTTGTTTAATATTAAGAAATAATTTATAAAGCTCCCTTATTCAGCTCAGCTTTACAATATTGGTTTGGTAGATAACATTATATTAGAAGAGAGTGATCTGTACATAAAATAACAATGTCTAAAGTTATAAAGTATATAAATATCCTGTTGAAAACCATTTCATGAAGTCTTTGATAAGAACAAAATTAGCTAGGATTGATAGCTCAAGCAATTGTGATGCCTGTGGCTACTCCATATACTGTAAGTGCAAAGCTTCCAATAATTCTACTTTATTTGAGGGCTTGAATAGATCTCCCTGTGTACCTAAGTTCTGATGGGAGCTCTTAGTTTACAGGGCTTATAAGCATGTCTGTGAAGAGTAATCTTTACATGGACATGTTAGACCATGTGACTAACTTTTTGTTTCCTTCCATCTTAGTGATTTAGAATCTAGACGAGAAGTCAAGAAAGAGGAGGGTGAAGCATTTGCACGAGAGCACGGACTTATCTTTATGGAGACGTCTGCCAAAACTGCCTCCAATGTAGAGGAGGTAACTTTGCTGAACATTAGTATTTTACTAAAACAGTTGCTTTGAATTGCACTTTATTTCTACAGATACTATTCCTCTAGATTTTTGGTTCCTTAACTTGAATTAATTACTCTTTAATTTATATTATGAGAAAGACATTGTACCTGACTGCGCAGCACTAATTATATTGTTGAGACTTAGTAATTAATGTACTTATGGGGGGTTTATAAATATTTGATCAGAGAAAGTGCTAAATTCTGTCTCCTCTGAAATCTAAGAGTAGATTTGCTAGTGTAAAGCAAGCCAATGGACTGGTGTTCTTGGCAGGTATCACTCTAACCTGTTTTAATGGCCTCTATATTTCATAAGCTCTTCAGAGCAATCTGTTGCAATGCTTTGGTATTTGTATTGTCATGATCTTTCCTTTCCACTACCTAGTAGCAATCTTCTTTGCCTCAATTCACACAGAGCTTCTTTGTTCTGTCCTCTGCAGAGCTGCTGAAGAGGTCATTGTCTTGGTTGCTATAGTCTGCTATGTATTTGAATAAGTTTCCCAGGTTTTGCTTCTTTAAAGAATTTAAGTATTTTCAAGTCTGGCTTATAGTTCATATTTCTGGACACATGTGAGTTCTTGCATATCTCACCTTGAGGGTGGTTGTGGTGGGCTGATCTCAGCCAGCAACTGAATGCCCACTGAGTTGCTCACTCAGTCCCTCTGTCCAGCAGGATGGGGGAAAGAACCAAGAGCCAAAGCAAGAAAAACTCAAGGGCTGAAATGAAGAGTTTAAAAATGAAAAGAGGTGGGGCAAAAGTGACAGCAAGGCAGGCAGGCACTCACAACTGTGAGCAAGAGTGACTTTTGACTGTTCTTTGGTTCTTATTCTTGAGCATGATGTCATGTAGTATGAAATATCCCTTAGGCTAATTTTGGTGAGCTATCATGGCTGTGTTGTGTCCCCCGTGATTTTGCCTGCCCTAAGCACTAGCAGAAGGAGGGCAGAGTAAGAAAGAAAACCTTGACACTCAGCAGTAGCTAAAGCATGGGTGAGTTATCAACACTGTTTTAGTCACAAATCCAAAACACAGCACCACGTCAACTGCTGTAGAGAAAACTATCTGCATTCTACCCAGACACAGTCCAGTGGTGGACAGAGAGCTCCAGCTGACATGTTAGTGCTATGTAAAGCAGAAGATTGCTTCATGTGTCTTTCAAGCCCTTACTCAGTTCATACATCCATGGTGACCATTTTTATAATAGCATGACATAGTTCTACTTCTTACACTACCTAATCTGCTCTTATTCTCCAAAATTGTCGTAAATGCAGAATGTTGTGTGACCGATGAGGTATTCCTTTAGAGGTGAAGCCTTTTCATTTGGAAATACTTGAGGTTTTTGAAAAATTAGAGTAGGTTACAAACAGCTTTCACAGAATTCATTCTGGTTTGCTCTTACCTGATTCTAACGTTAGCACCTCTCTTTGTGTCAAAAAATGTCTTAGTGATTGAATTGTTCAGTACCTAATGCATCTCTGATTATCAGGAGGCAAATGAGCATAAAGTTCTTCAAACAAGTTCCAATAGAGTACTCTCCTGATGATATGACTGAGTGATGTATGTGTACTAACTTTCTAATTCTGATGGAGAAGCTTTAGGATATAATCCTTTTCAGTGACAGTCAAATACCTTCCTTGAATAGTGTTCTCAGTCAACTAAAATAGGTGGCATGATTTAGAATAGTTACAGAAGCAAAATCTTAATCTTTAGCATCTTCTTTATATGAACAGATCGGCTTTTGTCATTAATGTTTTTTAAGCTGTTTCTTTTCTTTAATCCTGATTTCTACCACAGTGGAATACCGTAGTAAATCTGTAGCTGTAGCAGTACATTGACCTGTTTGATGCTTGTATCTTAAGACAGTTTAAAAATGTTCATTGTGTTCTTCAGGATTGTGTCATAACCTACATCTTGCATAGAAATGTTTAGCAGTGCAAAATACCCTGTTGGCTTTTCATCTTGTGCGAGGCTGTTAGGGAAGTTTCAACCCTGTTTGCACAATAGGTAATTGATGGTAGGGAGTAGAAATAGTAGAGAAGCTCTTCCTTCATAGTTACTTTGGAGGCTTCTAAGAATTCGCTGTGGCCACAGAGTGAAATCATCATATTCAATGTGAAATGGGATTAGGTAAAAAGAGTTTCTGCATCATTGAGATGATAGAAGGATTACTGGGGGGAGGTTAGACCCAGGGTTATAATTTGACTGCAGTGCAAGGACAGTTATTGCGAGTCTCTTCAACAGTATCGTATTTGTTTAAACGGGGGTTTGTTGTATATTTCCTTTTAATTTCTGTCTAAAGCTGTCAAGGTAGCCAGCTATCAAAACATAACTTTGGTTTTTTTCTTCTCAGTGACTTCTAAGCTGTGTTGGAGTTTTAGTAATGCACAGTCTGAGCAGGGCTGTGGGCTTTCTCCCAGTAGAGTCTTGGTTATTGTATTTGCTCTGTTGAATTTTGGATGGGTGATGTGTGTTCTGACGTTCTGTTTGCAGACCTCAGTGTTGCTTATTTACTTTTTTTTTCCTAAGAAAACACTGTGATGCCTACTGGAAGGCTTACTTGTATACACATAAGTCTGAAGTCCCAACCCTAGGCAGATTTGCACTTGTTATAATCATAGCAGTCGTTACTTTCTGACCTTGCATTAAACCAACACATAAAACAAGGTTTTCTTCTTTCATTTGCAAGAAACATTAATAATTTTACCACATTTGTCGGTAGTTCAACAGTAGTAAGTGATTGTTAATTGTGTCTTATCTGCAGCCTGCAGTTCAGAGGTTGCTGAGTGCTTTCTGCTTGGGCAGTGTCTTAACACTTGTAGGGGCAGAGTAGATTTACCTGCAAGAACTCAGTGTGACCACGCAGTCTCCTACAGCACACAGTGCTCCTCTTTTTGTCTCTGGTTTGAATCCATTTCTGTGCACTGATTCTCAAGAAGTAGGGATACCAAGCTGTGTTTGGGAAACAGTATACTTTTATTTGCACTTTGTGCCTTATTCTTTCATTCCAGATGTCTGCATTTAATAATCATCAGTGATATGACCAACCTTAAGCCAGAGAGTTTTCTGAATACTGGGCAAAGCAGTACTAGACACCATCACTGTTTGGAAGCTGATCTCACTTGAGTTGTACCAGCATATCACTGGCTCCTGGTGTGGGAGTTGGTTTTAGTAAGTTGTTCTCCATATGGAGGGGATTATACATCCCTGTGCCAAACTTAAGAGCATTGTTTGTGTTACTCCAAGTTGCCTGCACATAAATAGAATGCAATAATGGATTCATTATTTAGGATTAAATCTCAATAGACTAATGGTTTTGACTGAGCAATAGAGCACTTCTGCTACATGGAGCTGGATAGTCTTTCAATGGTTCTGATTCAGCTGTAACTTAGTTTTCTCTTTAGGCAGCTTCTTTCATACTTTCGTTTAAATAGATAATGAATATTCAAAGACCCTGTAGCCTCAAATGTGGCACTGCTTGGTCACAGATGAGGAAAGGAAGATGGCCTTTTGTAATAGAAGTGAAAGTCTCATGAAAATATGAGATTCTTAGCAGCATCTAAATTGGAACTGATTTTTAGAAGTGTGTTTTGTTTTCCTTCCACACCCTTCCTGAACATAACTAATTGCTGGGAAACAAACAGTTGTTTGACCTGGTAATATAGTAGGCTGGGATTTAGTTAATAAAACTTGAAAGTCCAAGGATGTTAATACTTTTCATAGCTAGTGATACACAAGATGTAATCTGACTAGAACTTGCAAAAGAGTAGGATTTATAGGTCATGAGTCTTTCAAACAAACAAACCAAAACCCAACAGTTAGGTTTATCTTAATTTCTATCAAAACCAGTATTCCTTCAAGTTCCTGGAAATCCAAGTTCTGTGACATTTCAGCCGTGTGAAACTTCAGCCTGTTTCTCCCACGAGAAAATGGGGTTGAAGCTCATGTCAGTTCCACTGTGGGAGGGAGAGGGGGCAGGACACCTGGCTGCAGCGAAGATTTACTGCTTTCAGCTCCTTGTGGCAAATTCTTGGACTGTGCCCCAGCTATGCAGTAAGGAACACTAGCTCTGCCATGGTTCTTGGGGCTTCTGGGCACCTCATGATAGGATGAGAATAAAATGTCTCAGTTAATTGAGAGTTTCAGGCTTTTTATACTGCCTGCCTGACCTGTAGATTTCTGGAGAAATGGATTCTTGGTTCTGAGTGTTTTGTCTTTTCTTTTTTTCCTCAGGTATTCTGTCCTTTGTAACTGTTCAACAGCAGCTACAGGTCTTTTCAAGACAATTTGAGGTCTAATAATGTGCATATTCCCAACAAGTTTATCAGGAAATTGTGCCTCGGGGAGACATATAAAGAAATTGATGTAAAATTCTGTTTTGTCTTTGCACCTATACTTAAAATATAAAGCCACAAATGTGTTGGGGTTCATTATATAGTACCTTACTACTGCTTGATAATGAACCCCTCTGTAGTTTAGTGTGTTAGGCTTCCTTCTGAAAGATCATTTAACCGTAAGAAGTATCAGTCTTACTGTGTGTGCATAAAACAGCTGCTCAGAGCTTTAGAATCTCACTGTATGAAGTAGCCATCTAACACCACTTACAGACTGGGATGGTGAATGCTGTTAGGGGCATATCCATTTGTATTCCATGTCTGTTACTGTTTCCAAATGCATTCTTAAATACTAGAGTAATCTAACTATATCATGTCATACTGCTAAAAGATAAGATAGGAAGTTGGAGAGGAGGAGGAAATTCCTGGTGTTGGCTGACCACAGCACTGAGGGTCATGCTTTAGAATTTGTGAGATATTTAATCTTTGAGCATTCCTCATGTAATTGTAAGAAAGAATCCAGAAATAATGATTGCTGAATTTTTATTGCCAAGCATTATATTTAATTTTAACATTACCACCAGAGGGCAGCATGTTCCACGAGCTGGCCCCACTGAACCTGCTCACATCTGATTTTATGCAAAGATGAACATGTGAAGTCTGAGTTTTCAAAAGTATCAGTGATTCATTTACAAGTTTTTCCTATTATGCTCAGCTTGTATCTAGAAGTCTTCAAGTTCTTGTCATAGCATTAGCTTTCTGAGAAAGAGAAGTGACATTATTGACATCTGCAAGTGAAAACTAAAAGTAGCTGTTCTGTAACTCAGATTCTGGTGCCCTTAGCTTACTATTACTCCTGCATACACCTTCTTTCAGAGAGAGGTATTAGGAATTTATTCCCTTATTTCTTGCATTATCCTTACCAGTTATAGAATCCATACTTCCTGGGTTTTTCTCAAGGGTAGTAAACCTCTGTTATTTTTGTTTACTTGTGTGATGACATGAATGTTAAGTCAATGTAATTCTACATTCAGTGTTTTTAGGATTAATTTACCTTGAATGCAGCATCTGTACTGTTCGGTAATAGAGCTTTTGTGGGGGATGTTTTTGAGGTGAGAACTGTGAGACTTCGTAATTCTCATATTGCAGTATGGTCTAGGAAACTCCTTACACAAATAATCTAAAGTGATACTGTACTGGTATACTGTGACTCAAAAGCCTCCTTTGTGAGCTTTGCAGTAGGTGCAGGCATGAGACAACAGGCAGACCACATCTTGCAAGACTCACTTTCCCACTTGTACAGTAATGCAGCCTTCTTTGTCAGGGTGTCGCTGTTAGTTGAGAACCTACTTATAAAGAGCAGAAAATTGAAAAACACATTACATTAATACAGATCGCTGAATAACCTGTATACAACCTTTTTTTTAATGCTATGGTACAGATATATTCAGTAGTCTCATACATAAAAGGATCAGTAAGTTGATTTAGAAAGATTAAAACCAAGAGTTAAACATTAAATGTAGACATTTTCTGGAAGTTACATTGTTTTCTTGAATTTTCCTGAAATATAGTCAAGAATTTTTATATTTGGAAGTCTAACATACTGTTTTTGCAGAAGTCTCTCACTTCTTTTTAGGAATAATAGAGGTACTGTGTACTAGGGTCTTGCCATCTTTCAGGTGACTTTGTATAAATCCACGCTGAGTATACCTCTCCTGGGTGGTGTAAATAAACCTGGATCTGTGCTGGTTTGGAATGGAAGGGCTCAAGTATCTTTGTCTGGTGTTTTAGCAGCAGCAGCATTGTCAGAACATACAGTGCAATTGCAGTAGGCTTGGTAGGCAGCCAGCTCAGTCCGTGTGGGCTCACTGGTTGAGGTCCTGTGTTATGTGGAAGTGGCTAAACTGCACCTGGATCCAAGCTGGCGTGTGAAGTGCTACAGCTGTGTTCTTGCAGTCCCCTACACACAGCCTAATAAATCCAAACTGGATTTGAGGGGAAACAGCTCTGTCTTTCTGCATCTATGGCTCAGTTAATCTGCAAATAGGATAAACCGCCCATAAATAATTAAGAGTTTATAGTATACTGCATGTTCCAGATAAGAGTTAGAACATGCAGTATTAAAAGAGATTTTTAGAAGAAGATAATTATAACAAGTTCACCTTCTCCACGCTAATGGTGGCACTAGCATGCAATGCCAAAATCTGATATGATATTCCTAAAGCAAGTAGACTACTGCTTTCAGGGGTGATCTCAGGTGGTTATTTTGAGACCGCTTGCAGTTCGAAGTGTAAGCTAACTTAAAACATGGGTGCAAGAAACAAATGGAAATCTCAAGGGATTCAAGTCTCTTTTCATGACTGATCAGTAGCAAGTTTTCAGAATTCATACTAGGAAGGGAACATGAGGTAGACTTTTGTGCTATATTCTTAAGTCACTGTTTTCAAATAAAGTTATTTCTCTGTGACCCAGTGCAGCCTGGCATTTTGCCATGTGGGATAACAGTACATGCTGTTTTAACACTTATTATGTGGTGCACCAGAATCACTGATACGAGTGTGACAGTCAGGTATGTCTTTCCAAGAGAACTGAAATGATAGAACTGAGATTAAAGTAATAATTGAATTTTTCAGGTCAACAGTCTCTTAGCCAATATGTTTAATATTAAAATAGACTGTACTGAACTCGGTGCTCTTCTGGTTTGTACAGTACACATGTAATAACAGGAGGGATGTCTGTGTTTGTGCAGTGCTGTTTTCCAGTGCATCTTACTATTTTTTTGAGGATAGGTGCATTCCTACAGTAATTGCTTCTTGAGTGTAGCATCCAGGAGATAATTTATAATCAGTTGTGTTAGTTTGGAGTTTGTAGTCTGTTAAAATTCTAGTTTTGTTGCTCTAAAGTGGTTTTTATAGACCTAATGTAATTCTCCTGACACTAATTCTGAGAGCCTCAGTGTACTTAGCCAGTATGTTCTAGGAGTATTAGAAGTGCCAATTGTTAAGTGCTTGTTTACATGAAGTTACCATAATACATTTTTAAGACTTCCAAGTTCTGTTTAACATCCCACTGAAGTAGAAGCAAGCAAATATCCTTGCAGATTCCAGCTGTGTGAATTTCCAAAGTTTTTCACTTATACCTTTCAGTAGGACCATATATGAGGCCATTACAATAATTAGTGTGTTATCAGAAACAAAGATAAGTTTGAAATTTTTTCTTACGTGTAAAACTTTGGTTTCTGAGGAATTTGAATCAATTCGTAGTTGGCCAAAAGCCAATTTTTTTTCTCAACTCTTAACACGTGTTTGAAAAACGAACTCGCTTCCTAAGTGCCTTGTGAATCTGCAATGATTAATTCTTCTCATTATTTTGCTGCAAATTCTCATGACCCTCTGTGATGATTCGATCACCCACTTAGAGTTTATGCATATTCATATCTTTCCACTCCTGCTGCAGTCGTTCGAGTCTCCTTCACTGGCTGTGGTGTGTGCTTGGTGCAGTAATTGAGCTGCAGTAGATTGATTACTCTGGGGAGCTGTAAGGCCTTTAAAGGTGAAAACATATCAGTCCTGTTAATTAGGAAACAAAGCTCTGGTGGCAAGTTCAGCAGTCAAATGCTTCCAGTGTAGAAATGAGGAAAAGTATGATTTGTTCCTCTCCATGAACCCTGTTTACTTTTTATATTTGAATTAGATCTGTATTTGCTGTAATAGGTTTCTGCAGAAAGTAGCATGTCTTGTATGGTTGCATGGTGTTGGTATTTTAAATCAAAAAAACTGTATATTGTAATTACTTGGTGCTGTTAATCACCTCCTAAATTATACATTATTTTAGGCATTACTTGACCTATAAAGCTCAATGACAGATGAAGAATGGAATCATCGATTGTAAACTTTAACCAAAAACATTTATATCGGTCACTTCGTCAGACCTGAGTGTCAAAGTATGTTCCCTGAATTAAAACAATAGATTTTTAGAAATCGTTATAAAACCTGTGGCCTCTCCTTTGTAGTATGAAGATGTCCGTTGCCCATTGTGTGCAAGATTAATTAAAGAGAATAAGTTCTTGAAATTAGGTGAATATTAAATGATAGCATAAGGTTTCATCCAGCAGACAGCATCCTTACATCATCATTGTAAGTACCCTGTGGTTTTATGTTGCTAAGCACTCTAATCTAGAGTGGCCTATTACAAAGATATTAAGGGTAGGGGAAACCATCTGCCACACAATCTATCCATAAGGGTCAGAAATAAATAATTTAGAAGTAATTTATATATCTTAAAAACCACTTTTTCCCTGTAATTACTGGACAACAGATTGTAGAATGCAGATGTTATGAAAATGCCACTGTTTTTGTAAACAGGGTGTGATCCATTGCTGCTTCAGGGTAGGTTATAGGATGCTGTTGTCATACCTGTCCCTGCAGAGGTCAGGAAGGAGAGTCTCAGTGAAACAACTGCACTTGAGATTGAATTCCAATTAGGGCATCTTACACCAAAGGATATGGCATTCATTGTGTTTGTGGTCTTTTTTCCTCTGCTTTTAGGCATTTATTAACACCGCAAAGGAGATCTACGAGAAAATCCAGGAAGGTGTTTTTGACATTAATAATGAGGTAACTTTTAGTACTTTGAATACTTTGTTTGTTTCCTTTGTAAAGGTTATAACTCACCTTCCATGGAAGGCTGGACAGTAAAAAATTTGTCTGTTCCATTTGGATATAGAATTGTCTGCCATTGTGATAAAAATGGATTAAAATAAGTGACCCTATCCATCCATGAAGCATTGCAAAATAATATAAATCCCCAAAAGAGAAGAAAATCCACTTTCATCCACTTCTCCATATGGTGTCATCTGTTTTCAAAGATAATTTTCCGCTATGTAAATGGGGGACCATGTTGATATGCCAGATGCACTCCATGAGCTGTCCAGGGTAAGGGAGGGATTGTTTTGAGAGTTACATAAAAGACTTTTGAAATGTTCCTGGTTTAGGTGGCTCAGGAATAAAAGATTAGCCATTTCTCCTGCACACATTGCTGAAATTACAGATTGTTGGGACCTGTCCCTTTGCTTGTTTGGGGTGGGGGTGGAGAGGTGGAGGAGAGAGCACTTTTGTCATGCAAAAGCCTAGAAACATCTATATTGTCTGTCTTGAATTTTGAAGTGATTGTGCTGTTGAAAATCTTGAGCAGTTTGGAAGAAGGTTCTTGGCCATAGACATAGCAAATTCAAATTCAGTAGTGGTAAATAGACATATTAGTATTGTATGGAAATGTTAAGATCATCCAAGCTCCCTGTTAATCTTCACATAAAAAGTCACACCACATCAAATTTAAAACTTAAAATTTAAATTTGATGTGGTCAGTCTTTTCTGATGTCCAAGTTGGTTTTTTAAGCTTGCATGTCCCTCAATATCATTGCTGAGGTGCTTAGTGAAATCACACGTGAAAATCTGCACCCACACTCTGTTCTGTTTCTGTTCTGTGGGTGGGGGGGTCTGGGACTGTCAGTCCAAGGTTTCTCTTAAATGTTACAGACTTGCAGAATTGCTCAGAGAGTGGTGAGGGAGTTGGCAGGACTCAGTTAAATAGCTGCACCTATTTCTGGCTACATCAGAAAACTTAGACTATTGAAAATATTGCTCATGACTTCAGAGAGGGGAAAAAACTAGAAACTTCAGGAGTATGCAAAGTATTGGATTAGGAAGCTTGTAGCTAAGTAGGACTTAAATAGTAATCCATCAAAGACACTCATTCTGACTGGAAAATGTGTGTGTGTAAATGGTGTTTCGGTGAAACACTTCTTAAATTCCGATGAAAAGTTTAAAATTTTCTTTCAAATTTTTCCTGAAGGAAATGCAGTTGGTAGTGTAGTATAAATTGGAGAGCAATCAGAGTTCCTGAAAAAGCATGCTCGTTGTATCTGTCGAGTCTCATATAGTAGCTGACTGCTTTACTGTGCCTTACGGAGCTTTGATTGCAATATGCTGTCAGGAGCCAACAGTCCGTGCTACTTATTTGGCCTTATGCCAAGTCTGGCTCCTTGATTCCTCAAGAAGTTGCTATCAGCCCAGAGGGGGCAAAACCAATGAGCCATAGGGCATGCTTTTTATTAAAGAGGAGTCAAAGAGCGAAAAGAAACCACATCAGCTGCTGTCAATACTGAGCGAGTGCCAGAAACCCGAAGGCTACCACTGCTGCAGAACAACTGCCAAGCACTATAAATCTGAGATTTGCTGTGACGCAAAGTTTCCTTAAGAGCTTAATTTCTGAAGCTACTGTATTACTTCTCTCAAAGTGCTGTATTTTTAGGTAAAATCCACTTGAGGGAGTGAGGGTTAAGATATAAGTGTGATTTTGATGAATGAAAGAGCTACGCTGTGTGTGGGTTCTTGGCAAGTAGCCACGTCTTTTGGGATCACAGAAATTATTGATGACACAGAACACTCGTATGCCCTTAGCCTCTACAGCTGATTCAACACAGAAAGAAATGCTGTCTAGAGAGGAAAAGTTTTATATTAAACTATTAAACTAGTGGAGCTTTTGGCAAGAGGGGAGAGGTTGTACATTCTTAGCAAATGCCGTGTGTTTTTAAAGCCTTACGCCAAGTAGTACTCAAATGCCACTCCTGCTCTGTGCTTTTTTTGATAGGAGTTTAAGCTACAGAGTGTAACATGGACACAAAATTTAAATGAGAAGGAAGGCATCTTCCTTTATATTTAATTGTAAAGGACATGTCACTAAAAAGTTACCATCTTCACTGTATTTATTGCATGCATTAGGAGGACTTGCTATATGATACTCTAAGCAGAAAAGACAGCTTTACAATTATATTAGTGTTTTAAAATATTTACACTGTATTTAACTTCATTTCAGGCAAATGGCATAAAAATTGGCCCTCAACATGCTGCTACTAATGCAACACTTGCAGGCAATCAGGGAGGACAACAAGCTGGAGGAGGTTGCTGTTGAGCCTGTTTTTACTTTCTAGCTGCCTGGATGAGGCCTACTAACTTGTTTGTTCACCCTTCCCTCCCCTCACCCCGCTCGCCTCCACTTCGATTCAACTGAGACATGAAACTTGTAAGTTGGTTTCCTGTTGCAGAAGACTTTATCCTTCAAATTCTTGTATAACTTTGAATAAATGGTTAATGTTCACTTAAAGACAGATTTTGGAGATTGTATTCATATCTATTTACATTTGATTTCTAGGTCAATTGATGTGATTATTTTTGTTAAATGTTGTCTTGTGCCCTTGACTACGAACTGAATTGTATTAAACACTACAAAGTCATCTGAGTATTTTAATCAGTTTGTGTAGTTAGGTTTCCCAGCCCCTGCGGTTACCTAATGTTTAATATTGTAGAGCTGTCCTCAAGTTTTTTGTCAATTTTCAAGGCTATGAAGAGAAGCGGAAGGACTCTTTTAATTCTGTATTTATCACTTTCTGTATATATAGTTTAATAACCTGCTTGGGTGTACTTGCCAAGCTAGAATTCTTTAATGCATTTGCATAAATTCTATACTACTTAGAGCTTGAAAACTACAGAAGCATTAATAGAAATTGCTTGGATGCTAAATTTTAAGCCTTTTTGACATTGTTAGCATGTTCATGCTCCCCTGTCATTATCCTGAAGTCCAAGAGAGATGCTTAATGTATATTACTAGAAGCTACATAACGTGCTATCTATTTTAATGCCAAATGTTTGCTGTTTGTCCACAATTTCCACAGCACCTCTTCAGAAATGGATTAGCTGTTTGCCTTAATAAATACTATAGGTAAAAACAGAGTATGAATGAAAAGTAGAGGAGGAGTTGATAAATTTAAAATGGGACATTATAAAAACATTAATCTTTTCTCAGTGTTTTTTTTCTTGTTTACCACTTGATTTCTAAGTATATTTTTCATGCAAGGACAGTTTTTCAACCTAAATGTATAGTGGTTGTGTAAAGTTTTCTTTTAGTGACAACTTGTAATCCTAAATATATGGTAAGCATCTTGTCTATTGTGAAGAGGGTGTGAAAATAAAATCTGCCAGTTTGGAAATCTTGATGAAAATCAAGACTAGAAATGTTTTGGTACTTATTATGGTGGTGGTTGGGGAGGGCATGTTTTGCCTCAAGTGAAAGGGTTGCAACAGTACAAAACTAAATCCTGTGTTTAAGTGTTGATTTGCTAAAATACAGAGTGTTCATGTCACTTTTCCTACCACTGTTGAAACAATTGAGTTTCCATCTCATCCTACTTAAATAATTGCAGATAAAAGGGTGACACTAATGCTAGGCCATGCTTTATGTGTTGGGGAAAAAAAAAAGGGTGTGGGGAGCAATGATTGCAAAACTTTTGTCTTACTGGACCAATACTGACCTCAGCACAACACTGGGGGACAGGGATCCTCATGTTATCCCTTCTGATTGTCAGAACTTTAACATCCAAAGTGAATAAATTTCCGCCTGACAGGTGTAACATAGCAGTGGTTCTGAGGTTAAATAAAATTTGAAAAAATGTGTGGAACCTTTTGTTGGTATTTTGGGGAAGGGGCAATCAATATGGATTTTTGTTAGTTGCTGGCTTGAATTCTTTTTTACACACTTAGGAACATTATCAGCAATGCAATACAATTGTTTTCAACTAATTATATTATTAAGAGGTTAGTCAATTTACATACTTGCAACTGTTACCTGTTTATTATGTGAAGCTTGCATTTATAAAGCACACATTGTTTCAGGTGAAGTTTGAAACTTGTGTTGCTTGACAGTAAAACCATCAGACTGAATTGCATGGATGCCAAGGGAAAACTGGCATGTAGTAACTAGCTGTTCACAAGAAGGAGTGAACAAACACAGAGTACTTGCTTGAATTAACTGTTCGAAGTGTTTTTTGCTACTGGCAACATTGTAGAACTTAGTTGCTTGAGATGTGATAGGAGGAAAGTATGCTCTTCTATAGCAGCCTCAGCTCCGTTACCAATGGGAATAAATTTCTCTTAGCCATAAAAATTGCCCATTAAGGGAGCAGAGGGGGTATTTATACCCTATCCCAAGAAGAACAAACATGCACACTGTTTTAAGTGGTGATGATTTGCAAAACTGGCAGTTATGACATCCTCTTATTTTCTGAAAGCATGGCAGAGGTAGAGAATTGCCCACGAATCTTGGGCTACTGTAGCAAAGAGCCAGTCCTGCTTTTTGGGGAGTGAGGGGCAGGGGGAATGTGCTGTGACTTACTGAAGTCACATATGCAATCGATTGCTGATCCTGCTGGCTGGTCCTGGCTCACATGCCAATCTTATACTGTATATTTTGTCAAGAATCTGGTACTTTCAAAAAGGAGCTAGAACACAACTGAAGTTTCCATGCATTGTGGCTGGCTTTTTGTCACAAACTTCATATACACATAATCATTTTGTTGCCAGTTACAAATCTGTATTTTTGTGGCTTTGGGTTTTTTTGTTTGTTTGGTTTTGTTTGATTTTAAGAAGGCCTGATGCTATTTTATTCTATTAGAATTTGAAAGTTATATAGCACAGGACATAGCAGGAGGGTTTGCTTCTAGAACATGTGCTTTACAGGGTTATTCTTTCACAGATTTCAGCTTTGCCTGTACATGAGTGACTGATATCTTGCTGAGATTTCATGTTGAATTAAAGTTGCTTTTATTAGTTGCATTTTCACAACCAAGGAACCATTTACTTCTCCTCCAGCAAATTGTACAGCTGTTACATATAATGTAAAAGTATCAATACTGAAAAATCATACCAAGGTGCTGTTTTCTGTATTCCCAGTTTATAGCATATGGTATAAATCACACTTAATTTACAAATCAGTAAATTTGGAGTGATAAGTCCTCTAAGCATGGCTTAAGACTTGTCTCTCCTATTCCTACTAAAAATGAGAAGCTCCAGGATTTTTGGCATCATTTAAGAAAGATTAACACTCCCCCTCAATCTTATACCTGTGCATTTCTGTTGGCTTCAGTCATTCTGATTTATTCTTATGTGAAATCAGACTTAGAGAGTTAAGGTGAAATGACTGCAAAAACACTTGCTGATAAGCTAAAATAACAAGGGTGTCTGAAGCCCTTGGCAGGCAGCAAGTGCTCTGTCCTCTGCTCCAGGATTGTGTTCTTTCTGCTGTGTTACACTTTTTGTGACACATCTTGTGGTTGCAGCTGGAGGCTCTTCAATGAGCCACCTTATTTATGTATTGGTGGGGTTAGAAGGGCACTCACTGGTTTTAGGCTAAATGGTATACATTTAAATCAGGAAAGTTATGTCTGCCTTAGGCATTTACCTGTTGGAACATTAAATCTGTTCTTGGGAAGAAAGGTAAACCTCTTGTCAGACTCACAGTTAAACTGAATCTGAATGAAAAAATGTATATTAAACTAACTTAGAAATATCAGAAGACAATTGCAAGCATTGAAGGATTTTTTTATTTTTTTTAAAGTAGTCTTTCTTAATGAGATCACCCCAATGTACCTGCATTTTTCTCAAAGTTATCAGTAGAGTTTTGCTTTTGTAAATGCTGAGGCCTGAGCTACTGTTTCCTCTTGATGGATTGTTCTTCTGATACTGATTGTCCTACAGCTTTCTTCTTAGGTTTTTTAGTTGATTGGTTTGTCTTTTTTTTTTCCTTCTAAATCAAGTCTCTCTTTTGTATTATCTCCTTTTTGTCTTTTCTGTTTTCGTATTCTTTCGTTCAAACTGAATCCTGTGAGCAGAGTGCTGCTCTCCATCTTTATGTGCTCCACTCCTACACATACAGGAATTTGCCCAACACAGGACATTTGTTTTTAGGGATGGAAGGGTGGGGCAGAGGGAGAGGGATATGCTGTCTTGCTGCATGATATAAAATGATGAAGGAAGTAGTGCATGGTTACACATACTGTGTGTGCTGTTTTGCGTATGTGGGGGGTTATAATTTGCCTAGTACTCTTCCACTATTGCATGGGAGGAGATAGGGGAGGCATAGGAACACTAACAGGTTTTATTTGGATATGTTAATAAATTTGTTTGCTGATAGCATATGTATGATTTGTATATACTTAGTGTTCCTCCCCTTGGAATCTCTGGGTTTTCTTCTACCGCATTACTGCAATATAACTTTAACAGTATGCAGTGCTGATTTATTGTAATACACTACTGAAATCTCCATTTGTAAATAATCCAGGCTGCTGCTGTGTAAGTAGCTGATGAAATGTCTTTACTGGGTCTGCTGCGTATGAAAGAAACCACAACATTAGGCAATAAAAACTACTAACAGAATGTTACAAAACCAAGACCATGACAAAAAAAGCAGCATGTTCTGGATCTATCTTTTTTTATTCTTGAGACAGATTTTATTATTTTTGGAACTATTACAAGACTTATGTTAAATATTGTGGATGATAAGAGGAAACAGACTCTTGGCAAACATGGAAAACCAATTACAGCATATTACCCTATTCCCCTTCCAATAAAGGAGGGGCGAAGCTAAAAGTTTATTCTTTGCTTAGCAGCTGGAGGAGGTGGAGGGGGGGAAGTGTTCCTGCTTTAGCATTGGCTTGAGGAAAGGGATTGTTGCTGTAGCAGTCTTACTGCAGGCAATGCGAGCTGCAGAAGGCAAAACCAGTGCGCTCCATAGCCTGTCACCCCAGCCCAAAAGAACACACTGTTGTGCTGAGTAAAGAAATAGCTATTCTATACCATGAGGAATACTGTTCACTTAAAAATACGCCTTAAAAACTTGTGTTTCGTTGCAGATCTCCATGTCATGGTGATAAATATTTGAATTGATAAATAAACTGGAATATGTATCCGATACTTGGACTTGGGATTTAACTGCTACATCCCATGGCTCTGTGACAAAGAGGTGAAATAAGGTGTAGGGAAAACCTGCATCAAAGGCTTTTTAGAAGTCTGCACGTCCATTTGAATTCCCATCCCAAATTACAGTTCTTGTAAAATTGTCCATAGCAGCTTGAATGTAGATGAATTGACGTATCAGTGTGTTTGTGGGGTTTTTTTCCTCCACAGCATAGTTACGATTTTTAAAATTCCTTCATTAAGGAGTCAGAGATATAAATGTTTATATTGGGTGGACTCTGGCTGATGGTTTTGGTCTGTGGTACACTTGCTGTAAATTACAGCAGGATCTAATTGGCCTTTCTTAAGCAAAACCCAGTTCCATGTATCAAACTAACTGGAAACTGATTGCTTGCTTTTCCTAGATTTAGACATAAAATACTGGGAGGCAGGAATATCCTTAAGTGCAAGGACAGCTCAGAAGAGACCCAAGGTACCACCTAACAATTGGTAATTTAACATTGTCTGGGTTAAAGCAGTCAAGTAAACAGTGCATGTTCTGATTATGGCATGGGAAAATATTTTCAGACACAGGAAATGTCTGAAAGAATGTGGCTTGCAAGACAGCTATATAGCATGCATGCTTGGGAAGAAAAAAACTCATGTAGTTGTTTGCTTTCTCCCAGGATGAGGCAGGAGAGGCTGCCAGTTTAAGAGGCATTGCCCAGCAACTGAGCACTGACAGCTATGCCAGGGAAGGTGATGCTGCTCGAGGACTGTAGCACTGGGCCGCCTGTGAGGAAGGACCTTTAAATTTGGACACTGTTGCTGGGTGCGCATTGGTAGCTCTAAGA
This sequence comes from Sakesphorus luctuosus, assembly GCA_013396695.1. Classification (NCBI taxonomy): domain Eukaryota; kingdom Metazoa; phylum Chordata; class Aves; order Passeriformes; family Thamnophilidae; genus Sakesphorus; species Sakesphorus luctuosus. The sequence goes on along the minus strand of VWZD01007534.1, from coordinate 35,486 downwards.
TGAGACCTGAGGCAGCATCTGTAATCTGGAGGATACATATGCCTGGTTTTCAGGAAGAGAGATGGGTACAGAAACAGTGAAGAGGACATGGGTCAAATTTACTTGTCAAGGTACAACACCTGTCTGTGATTGTTGTATCCAAGTACAGCAAAGCTTTGTTTTGAATGCAGTTGTATGCAGATTATTCTCTGGGGTTTTTTAATTGCATTTTATTTGTGAGGATGGCTGGACCTTTTGTGGGTTGCTGGTTAGGTTCACGTCTAAAGTACTTAATATGGAGAATGTCAGAACACTGAAGAATTTGTGTGTCTGGTGCCCTTGAGAGTAAACCCAGCCACTTCTAATCAAAATGTGACTGACTGACTGACCTGACTGACTGACCCACCTAAACAAACTGGTGAAGGTTTGTCAACCATCAGTGGTGCTCAAAAATCCAGCAGATGAGCTATGCTGATCCTCCTTGCCCCCATGCTGTTCAACTCCCATCTCAGAAGTAAAACATTCCTGCACAGAAACAAAAGTGCTTGTGGTGTGTCCCATAGTTTTGGCAGTGAAGCAGAAATTAAGCTTGTGAACTCGTGCTATATTGTAATTCTGTCTAGGATGTTTTTCTGTAAAGCCTCATAACTCCAGAGAAAAAAGCATCCTTCTGTACAGGACTGACCACTGTGCATCATCAGTTAAATACTCCATCATTGTCTCTGGATTCCTATCCAAGTCCAGTTCGGTGTCCAGTTTTCAGAGCTCCATGTCTCCTTTCTTGTGTTCCTTTCTATCTTCTGTACCCTCTCTCCCAACTTTGTCTTTCCTCCTTGGAGTTTGGGGGTGGGTGTCTGTTTAGGGGAAATGATTCAAAAAAGCAGCAACATATTTATGGTACCCAGTTCTTCTGGAAGACCTGTGTTAACTGTCACTGGTAAAATAACCAAAAATCACTTTGCTTTTGGATGAAATGGTTTGTTTGTAGCAATACCATTATATGAACTTAACATACATAGTTGGTCACAGATTCCCCCTCCCCCCTCTTTAATTCTGCTGAATCCTCTCTCCTGGGTCATCCACCAGTAGTACAATCACGGAAGACTGTTGTCTACAAGTAATTTTCTTTTTGCACAAAGCACCATCTGAATGGTGGGGTTTTGTTTGGTTTGGGCTTTGTTTTGAAGGTGTGTGTAACTTCATTACATCCTGGCTTTCCAATTGCTATGCAAGGCAAAAAGCAGTTTTCCTTCAATGTCAGATGAACTCTGAAGTTCTAAAGTTATTGGGTTGTTGTTGCCTACGACACATAATGAAGATCCATTAGAGGAAAAGCTGCTACTTGAAACTACTGCTTTGTAAGCCAAGGAATAAGCTTGCTTGCTGTAGGCAGGAGAGGTCTCATTATCTGCGTGCTGGGAGCCACTGTGTTAGAGGCTCCTTTTCCTGCTCCACAAGGACTGAGGCGTCTCTGAGGTAAGCAAAATAGCAATGCGATACTCCCCAGGCTTATCAACTCCCTATCAGTTGGATCTCCTGTTTGCTCTAGACTCCACCTTTACTTGGAAAGTGCTTGCAATTCCATGAGGTAATTCTTCCTCCCCGCGCTGTGGCTTGTTAAGACGACTGTGTCGTCCTAGCGTGAGCCGGGACACAAAATGAAAAAAGCCTACCCCGCCATCCCTGCGCTGTAACTTCCTCTTTCCCCATCCTGCCGGGGCAGGCTGTTGTGCTCCGCGTGCTTTGGCTCTGGCCGCCGTGGCAGCGGGTCAGCCCTACCGGGAGGGCAGAGCCATCGCCCTCCCGCCAGCCAAGCGCTTGATCCAGTGCCCACTGCCGCTTTCGCCACAGGTGCGAGCGAGGTAACACCTGCTCCGTTGGCACCGGAGCCGGTATAAATCTGCGTTATTTTGATTGAGCTTGGATTGATTAGGAACAGGTCCGGGCTAACATACCATAAACACCTATTAAACCGAAATAAATACGTCTACAGGGGGCTTAGCTTAACCGGGTGCAGCTTTGCAGCGCGGGGCGGGCGGAGGCGGCGGCGGGCACCGCACACGGCGCCTCCAGGGGCGGGCGCCGCCGGCTCCAGGAAAGCCCGTGCGGGCTGACGTCGGGCGGAGAGGGGGCGGGACGGGATTTCCCCTGGGAGGCGGGTGGGGATCGTCCCGTACCCGTGGTTCCCTCGCTGCCCCGTCCCGGGGGACGGTGTTGGCCCGTCGCCACGGCAACCTCCGACCCCCGGCGAGAAGGGGCGCGGGCAGCGGGCGGCGGGTCGGTCCCGCCATCCCTCCGGGCCTTCCCCCGCTGCTGCCTCGGGGACGCGTCGGCGGCCAGATACTGGCTCTTCCCGGCGGCCTTGCGAGGGCTGTGCCCTCGGTCCCCTCCCCATCCCGGCCGGGCTCCTGCGGCGCTGTCTCGGGCTGCCGGCGCGAGTCTGCCCGGGGATCCCGGGAGTGACCGTGGGAATACGGAACGGCAGGAAGGGACGGGCGCGAGGTTGTGCGAACGGAGCCTCTCGGGAGGGAGGGGAGGGGTGGCCCTGCCCCGCTGTGGCCCAGGGTTCAGAGCCGAAGCAGCTGGACACTTTAAGGGAGCGACGCCGTTCCGGAGCGGCAGCGCTGGGGAGGTGCGGGAAGGGGCGCGGAGCCCGGTGCGCGCGGAGTCCCGTTCCCGGGAAGCACAATGGCCGCCTCTCCAGCCTCCCGGAGCTTCCCTCCGGGCTGTGTTTGCCTGCTCGACCTCCGCCCTTGCGGGCGGCCGCGTCCTGCCCTCGCCGCCTGCGTGTGGAGCTGCGCCGCTGTGGGAGCGCACGGAGACGTGCGAGAGGCGAGGCAGCAGGAAAACCATGCCCTGTGACCAGGGAATGGGGTTTCGTGGTCACTTCCAGGGCAGCCCGGCCTGTCGCCTCCTCTCGGCCCTGCAGAACCTGCCCGTAGCTCCTCCCCGAGTCTCTCCTCCGACCCAACTCCAGCTGGAGCGTTGCTGACCCGTGTGTTGTGCTCCGAGCCGGCTCTGAGGCTAATTGATGTAAACACACCTATATAGCTGTTCTGCTCAGAAAAAATAAGAGGAAAACTTATGGGTTTAACTTCTTTCACTGCATAGTATTATCTACAGTGCTATCTCCAAAGTCTTTTCAACTTCTATGGTAAAAAGTTATTGCAGTGAAGAACACTCACGTTATTTTTGTATTTGGCAAAAAGAAGGCGGAAAAGATGCAGTGCAGGTAAGTATTTTGATCTTTGAGTGCTTAGACAATTGAGCTTTGATGTCTGTCATTTTTTCACAATATGAGCAATAAATAACCTTTTTACTGTCACCTGTTTTACTTGCTAATGCAACAACAGTCTATCTGGATTTTGTGCCCCTGCACTTGCCTTTTGTACTGATACTGGATTTAAGTTTTATATAAATTAGACTGGTCTCATCTAGAGAAAATGGAAAATCCATATAAAGACAACTTTTCCTTAACAAAAGTCTTCTGTGGATGATTCAGTACTAGATGTGATACTTAGACAGTAAAGTTTCATCTTGCAAAGGTAAAATAACATCTTCTTTTTGCTCTAAATCTTACAACTCTAATAAAGTGTTTAGAAGTTGACAGTGGGCACAGTTGGTATTTACCTGATCAACTGCTTCAGTTTTAGTTTGGTTTCTGGACAGGTAGAGTACACCACAGGCATGCCTGGACATTTGGCCCCTCTGAGCAGTTTGTCATTGAGGAGGCAGATCATTAAACTGTAATGCGAAGAGAAACCATTTCAGCACTCACAGATAAATACCTCTTCTCCTTTTTATTTTTGACCTCCTGACATCCCTAGTTTAGGTGGGTTTAAATAAATGGGAGAAACACATGGAATGCAATGCATACTTTTAGGTGCACACTAACAGAATGTGTACATTGAAATACTATTTAATAGACAAGCAGCATCTGAAAAGCACATAAGCCTAATTGATTCCAGACACAACTGGCCTGGATTTTGTTTCCTCTTATTCCAACTTTCTGACCTTGTAAAAATTATCTTGATTGTGTTATATTAAAACAAGGCCATGATCTTGCAAAAACTACCATGTGTGCTGGTGCTGAGAAGTGCCCAGTTAAGCACTGGCTCTGGAACAAATGCTGACAGCATTGGGCCCCAAATTGGTTTGTTGTTTTCCCTTGCTTATATCTAATCATAGTGAAGCAATAATCTCACTTCTGCTAAAAGTACTCATTTTTAAGGGACGTAAAAAATGTGTAGTAAAACTTACGATTTGTGATGAATTATAGGTTTTAAGTTCTTAGAGCAGTTTAAGCTACTGGGATTTTATGGCTTTTAGACTATGGGAAAGAACAGTGAGGGTTTAAAAACATGTATTGCCTGTATTTTTTTCCGTTGTGTGTGTGTCTAGTGGTATCTTTGTTTTTCAGAAGATTGTTTCTAGGGATTTGTAGAAGGGTTGAAGGACTTACTGGCTTTGATGATAACCCGCCCTTACAATACCATGGTGCCTTTGTATAAACATGTCAAAAAGACCTAGGACAGCATAGTGTTAGATGTGCTGCTGTCTTTGACGCTGGAGAACTTCTGAGTATAATAATATTTTCTGCTCGAAAAAAAAATCCACTGATCCTTTTATTACAATAACTGCTGCTGCTCCATCTATTTGGGAATCTGTGTCCTGCTAGCCTTAAATCTCTGTGGAGAGTAGTGACAGAAAAACGTCTTTCCAGCATGTTGAACTGAACAGATGATCTCTCTCTTTATTTCTCTGAAGGCTGTCCTTTTGGGTTTTTTTCAGGATCAAGAATAAACTGTGTGTTTGTGCCTTTGTCAGCAAGGCTCCCATGGGGCAATCCTTCTAAGAGCTGGGATTGCCTGGTTAGTAGCAGGGAGGCTTATATAAAGCAACTCCAGGTGGAAGTGGGCCTTTTCCTGCTCCTCCCTTCATCCTGCTGCAACTCCCTTTCATCCAAGCCCTGACAATGGCTTGCCTTTCAGTCTAAGCTACAAAACTAAGAGAATTGTAGTCACTTGACCAAGGCATTAGAATATCTGCCTTTACAGATCCATTGATGTTCTGAGGAGTTTTGTTGTGTATAATGTATTACGTCAACTTCTGGTGGTCGTACAACAAATGTAACTTAAAAAACTAAGGCTACCTTTGAAGCAAGCAAGCAGCTTTTATGCATCATTAAACTTGGGTTCCAAAAAGTTGGCATCAATGCAACTGCCATTAAGCTTGGACTTTTTAGCTCTCATGTCAACATTTCTTTTTTCCCTACAGATTGCAAGATGAACATGGTATGTGGTACGTAATTTATCAAATAAAAAACCTGACAGCATGTGCAGTGTTCTGACTCAAAGTCACGTTAGTAACCTGGTACACCAAAGATGAATATTAGTGCCAGACAACTGCATCAGTTGTCTTTATCTTTTAGCAAGTGTTTAATAGCTTTTCTGTGAAGTTACAGAGAAGCTTCAGGTAAAAATGTGCCGTCTTGGAAGCTGTGATATAATCTGTGCTCTCAGTGTGAAAAATACAACATGTTCTGGCTTGTGTTTTTTAAGAGAGAAAACAATTGGTCCATTGCTTAAAAGCTGTGCCGTTCTGTGCAGCGCCACTGAAGTGTGCAGCCTGTGGAGTGTGACCTGTGGCGTTACAGATGCAGCACACGTCCCCTCCCTTCTCAGCAACCACAGGATGAGGACACAAGGTCTTTCTGCCTTAATTGAAACAAGCCAGTTCTGTTCATCTGCCCAGAATGTACAGGTAAATATAAAACGATTGTGTAAGTTGGTTGTAATACCCAAAGTATAAACAAACTTGTGCACAGGAGAGGTGAGTTTCTGGCAGGTTTTCAGGGGAGTTTCCCCCAGTGCTGCAGAATCAAGGTGTTGCTTTTTAAGGATAAGACAAATTTTAGACATTTATGTAAGTCAGGTGCAGAGTAGGGGATACCAAATGAGTTATTGTGTGCTGGTGCTTTTAATGCTGCCCCGTGACTCCATATTTATTTCTTCACATTTGGCACTCAGTGTTATTGAACCACCTCTACTTTCAAACCATTTCAGCATGGGTGGCAAGTACACAGCATTACATGGAATCAGATCTCATGTCTCCTATGAAACGCAAGGAAGAAGTGAGGTGTTTCTTTACCTGTGGGTTGGTATTAAAAGATGACTTAGTTTTAATATTTTTAGGTTTAATTCATGGTGTATTATTGTAAATACTTAGGTGGTTAGAAGGTTTTTTTTCAGAGAGGGTGGCTGTAGTGGGTTGATCCTGGCTGGATGCCAGATACCCACTAAAGCCTCTCTCTTGCTCCCCTCTGCAACTGGACAGAGGAGAGAAAATATAACAAAAGTTTCACAAACTGAGATGAGGACTGGGAGAGGTCACTTGCTGATCACAGTCGTGGGTAAAACAGACTCAAAGTGAGGAAGTTAATTAAATTTATTACTAAAAGAATCAGAGCAGGAGAATGCAGAGTAAAATACACCTTGAAAAGACCCTCCTCTCAGCCCTCCGTCCTTCTAAGTTCTCCTTCCTCCCCACCAATGGTACACGAAGTCAGGAATGGGGGTTGCAGTCAATTGTTGTTTCCGCTGCTGCTCAGGGACAGGAGTCCTTCCCCTGCTCCCTGTGGGGTCCCTCCTACAGGAGACAGTCCTGAACAAACCTCTCCAGTTGTGAGTGCATCCCACAGGCAACAATTCTTTACAAACTCCTGGAACATGGGTCATTTTTCTACAAGGTGCAGTCCTTCAGGCACAGACTGCTCCAGTGTGGGTCCCCCACAGGGCCACAGGTCCTGTCAGAAAAACCTGCTCCAGTGTGGACTCCTCTCTCCTTGGGTCAAGCAGGTCCCTGCAAGGCCCCTCCTCCAGCATGTGCTCCTTTGGGGTCACAGCCTCCTTCGGGCATCCACCTGCTCTGGTATGAGTCTTCTCCACAGGCTGCAGGTGGACCTCTGCACCCCCATGGACCTCCATGCTGCAAGGGCACAGCTGCTCCACCAAGGTCTGCACCATGGGCTGCAGGGGAACCTCAGCTCCAGCACCTGGAGCACCTCCTCCGCTTCCTTCTCCACTGACCTTGGTGTCTGCAGAGTTGTTCAAATGTTCTCACTGTGCTCTTCTCTGGCTGCAATTTTCATCCCTCAATAACTATTTTTCTCCTTAAACATGTTATCCCAGAGGCACTACTGTCATTCCTTATTGGCTTGGCCTTGGCCAGTGGCATCTCCGTCCTGGAGCCGGCTGACATTGGCTGCAGGTCATGGGGAGAGCTTCTGCTACTTCTCACCGAAGCCATCCCTGTAGCCCACCCTGCTCCCAAAACTTGGCCACAGAAACCCAACACAGTGGTTAAACACTGGAACAGGTTGTCCTGAGAAGTGCTGGATGCCCCATCCCAATAAACATCCAAGGTCAGTTTGGACGGGGCTCTGAGTAACCTGATCAAGTTGAATATGTCCCTGCTCATTGCAGGGGGATTGGCCCATATGGGCTTTAAAGGGCCCTTCTAACTATTCTATGATCAAACTCTACTTAGTCAGGTAGTTGTTTCTTTTCTTGCAGTGAAATGCTCCACCAGGGATACAGGTTTGGCTGGATTGTGAGGAACTGTGAAGAACATATGATTCAGTTTAAGTCCTTATATGTTTGGTGAATGTATCTCACACCTTTTAAATGTCCCAGTGTCCACAATAATTGACGCAGGCTACAGTGTGAGTGCATTCTCCTTTTCCTCCAAATTATACTCTTTCCATACCAGAGTATTGATTAATATTTAAAGTTCTGGCCCTTCTCTTAAAGTGAAATGGAGACCACAGCTGGCACCTTCACTACTCTCTCACAGCAAACCTTTTCCATAAGCTTTAAACTTAACTACGTATGAGATTATTTTCTTAATCTAAACATGTATGAGACTGTTTTCTCAGGGCTGGATCTGAAGGAACAATTTATTTGACTTTTTTCTCTATATAAACATGCAATGATTTTATGTATGTCCCTATATCCTTCTGAAACCAAATTTTCCACACATGCCCTTCTGGAGAGTGAAAGGATGAGATAGAGAGGGAAAGAGACAGAAGTGGTGTCACCAATTACTCTACTGTAAGGCACCAGGATAGTACCATGATAAATTTGGTCAAAGAAAACACAAAGGATATTCTGGATTGATGTAATGCAGAGCATGTTTATGAAATGTCTCAATTACACCAAGCTGGGAGGACTACAGATGATCCTTTCAGAAATCAAAATGAACTTCCTAAGTGCAAAAGAAAAAAAATAATCAGTTTCATGGAGAAATCAAGGTAGATGGTTAGAGGGAGTTTGTAGAGCATCACTAACAAAATAACAGTGGACAAAGCAATGCTCCTGTGAAATGCTCTCTTAGGATTTATCAATAGGTGGCATGTGTAAGTCATCAGAATGATGTAAAAGTGACTCCACCAAATGCTGGTAAGGTCCCAGCTGCCACATTGCCCTTGGTTTCATGTTCCATGCTGAAAAATAAAGTATAGGACAGGACAAGAAAGCAAATAAGAGATGTAGAATATAAAAGGAAATGATGAAGGAAAGGCAGATGCTGAACCTGAAAAGTAATATTTAGAGGAAATCAGATAAATTTTCCAATGTGTAAAATATTAGAAGAGGTTTGATCAACTGTTTTTGAATGCTGAGGTAAAGATGAGATAAATCGTATCTGTACAGAGGGAAAATGTCTCAGATAACATGTTAGGAGGGTGGGAGGATGATTTAAAATGGATCTTAGGAGAGTGGGGGGATATGCAACAACTTCTAAATCATTAGAGTGAAATACCAGAACAAGCTACTTAGGAAGTTCAGGTCTCTGCTTCACGGAGGGTTTCTAAGAACTGGTTAGACAAACATCTGTTGGGGATTGTCTGGGGCTACTTTATCCCATCTTTGTGTGTCCAGGGGGCACCAGATGGTCTCTTCAGATCCCTCTCAGCCCTCGTCCTACAAGTTTACCAAGCAGGGAGGGGAATGGACCTGAGTTTAATGACAAAACGGTATCATCCTATTAGTTGATCCTCTTTCAGAATAGAAAAATAATCAGAGAGAAACCACATTTATCTTAACTATGTAAGTAAATGGACTTTTTAAAATTGCTGTTGACTTGCAATTTTATGAAGAACTGATAAAAAAAATTCATGGCTATTAAAAAAAAAGTTATAAAAAAGTTATAAAACTGAACACATGTAAAATAGTCCTTACAGCATTTGTGGTGTGACAGTTTAAAGAAACAATTTTAAATGCAAAGTAGCAAAAATAGCAAATGTATAAGCATTTTTCAAGCATACTATAAGTGTGCGTTTGGCCATGGGTTTTACATTGCCTCCCATTTCAAAACAAGCAACGAGAACATCCGTAGGTATATCTGACTGTATCCAAGAATGTCACACCCAGGTGCTCCTTGCATGTGCAAATCCAGGATATAATCATGATAAATCATTTTTGCTCTCCAGTCCATAGAAGGAACAAGTTATTCAGTCTGTGCTCTGAAAAATCTGTCTGGAAGGACAGCTGAATGGAAACATGGCAGTCAGTGCCTTTCCTCCTCAGCAGGTGAACTCTGTGACTGCAGTGGTGTCTCCCTCCCTCCCTCCCTCCCTCCCTGCCTGCACGTTGGGAAGTTCCAATGAAATATAGCTGCTGTGGAAAGTCCTGCTCACAGTGAGGAGACGTGACCTCTCGGCGAGTCAGATCCAATTTTACAGGCGGCTCTGAGTCAGGGTGGAGCCCGTGAACTGAACTTTGTATTTAAGAAGGAAGTGATGTTGGTGGCAGCCTGTGTTGCTAAGCAGATGAGTTGCTGTATTTTTGTGTCAGCTGATAGTTTCAGTGGGGGTGTGACTTCATTCTTAGATATGATGCCTTCCATTTATTAAGGACAAAGGTCAGAAATTGTCAGTGCTGTGATAGCTGTGTCTCTCTGTATAAGAAGCAGCACGTTCTGCTGAGCCGTCAAAGATGGAAATGGGAGTCCTTAGTGCTGCTCCTGCACGGTAAAAACAAAACCGACCGTGAAGCTGTCAGTTCATGTCACAGTCCAAATGCAAACTTCCTCACAGGCAGGGATGATGTAGAGTAGGTCAGTTCTTCAGTGTTGCTCCATTTTTATAAGACCTCAGTACTGTTCCCGATTAAAGAGGTGGCCTGGTCTTGTCTCCAGTAGTAATGGGAACTGGGGGCCTGAGATGAGCAGTCGGTCACTGGCCTGTTAAATCAGAATTTAGGTGGAAAGCCAAGTGATTCTGCCTCATACGCCAGTAAACTAAGTGGTGTGTCTGTTTGGGAGGGAGAGAGGGTTGTTTATCACCTCTGTGCTGCTGGCACTTCCAGCTGTCCAGAACAGCACGGGTAAGTGGCAGTACCCAGACAGCATTTCAGAGATACTTGAGGGGGAGAGCGCAGGCAGGTTGGGGACAGCTGCTCACAGCTGTGTGTGCACCCACACAACCCACAGTGACAAGTCACAGTGTGCTGTTTCAGGCAGCATTTTTGTGTATTCCCCCCTTAAAGTCTTTGGTTATGTCCTTAAGTCAGCCTCAAGAGAGCTAGATGTTGTTAACCTTGTTCTGATAGACACTGCTGTATCAAACACTTTCACCAAAAAGAATTAATTTCAGGAGTACTATTAATTCTTCTTGTTGTTGCCGGATTCCTGAGGGCGAGTCAGTGGTGAATGCAGATATCCCTCAGAAAGCTTTGCCCCTCTAAGGCCTGGCAAAGGTGAGTGGCATGTGGACGTGAGCTGCTGGATCTCGCTGCCCCTCTGCTTTTCTGGTTCAGTTCCAGAGTTAAGGACTTCACTGCCACAGAAGTGGCTGTTTGGGCCAGTTCCAGCTTTTGTCACTCCAGCTGGCTTAAGTTTCAAAAAAAACCCCAACCAACCCCCACAAGTGTCTACATTGCCGTGCCCTCTGTTCCCTTAGCTTGCTGGTGCCACAGGGTGGCTCCTTGTAGCACTTGTATTTCCAACACTTTTAGCTCTTCATCTGATATCGTTAAAGTTGTTCTTTCTGATATGAGTCTGCTGCTTCCTGGTACTTACCAAAATCCGTATGCTCTCGGTATTTCAGTGTGCTGTAGGTTGGTGAACAATTTCTTTTGACGAAGGAACATTGTTTTCCTTCAGCATGTGGCATATCATTAGCATCTGTGCCCTTTTGGCCGCTACACGCTGTCAGTCTCGTGGGCTTCCATTACTGTCTAAATTTTGAGAAAGTTTGACTAAAACTTTCACTTGTGAAAGAAAAAGAAACCGTTTGTCTTTTTCAGTTCATTTGGCTGCAACAATCTTCAGAGATTAATAAAACATGAGTGTGTGTCAGGGTCGTGTGATTTTGGAGCCACTTCCCAGCAATCATGGGACAAAACATGATGCCTTAGCTTGTCTGAGGCTGTCAAATGGCATTCTGAATACTGCACTTGCAGTGCTCCAGAGGACAGTTACTCTAGGCACAAGCTTGGGCTCCCACTGCAGTTTCACGTATCTCCTTGCATGAAGAGAAGTAAAAGCAAGGCTGTGAGAGAAGAAGTTGTTGAGGTGTGTGTACATCTGTACAGAAGTTCCTTGGGACCTGCAAGTTCCTTCACCGAAGCATAAAAGCCTTTTAGAAGAAGCCAGCTGGAGGGTGTGGCACCAGCACAAGTACTTTCTGTTGGAACTGTTGCATGGTTTGACCGTGGCAGTGCTGAGCAGGTGAGAAACCAGATGTGCTGAACAGAGCTGCTCTCCAGTGAGGTGGGCTGCTCTGAGCTCCCTGTGCGCAGCCCTCAGCAGCTCTCAAACAAACTCAATACCTGGACTTGGTTGTCAGAACAGACTGCTGGTGCCTTGTGGCCTGAAGGCTTCCCTGTGCACAGCTTGTTTGGGGACTCACAACTTGTGAGGTGTCATCTGCTGCCTGCGGAAGTAACAATGTCTAGATCTTCAAATCCCATTTCACTGTACCTGGCTGTTAAAACAGATGCTGGTTCTTCAAAGTCTGCTGAATAAGTAACCTGCCTTTGTATTTTCATGTGATGCTAAATCATTTGCATTTTGTAATACTGATGTTTTAAAGCAGATTTAAATGCTGCCTGGTAATCTTGGTGCTATACTTCTTACAGAGTACATTAACTTATCTCTGCGCAATTATGCCTGTCATACACAGTGACTGGCTCAGCTTTGCACAAACTATCCCCACCTTGAAAGTTTACCTAGTTAGGTAAAGTGTAGCAATTCGTTGGGGTTTTGTTGGTACACATACCCTTGCTCTGCAACTGCTGTTGAAATTCTCAGCCATTAATGCAAATTCTTGTTAATCTGCGAGCCAAATGGCTGCCTACATCAGATGGATTACTTCGTCCCAACAGCACACAAAGGGTTGGGTGGCTGGCTACAAGGGAATTTTCATCCCTATCATCTCATGGATATTCTAATAAGCTGTTACCAATAAGGTTAGTTGTGAAGATTGCCATGTTGCTGTTTGCTCACTCTCTTATGGAGCTGCCTTGTTGATAATTCATGGAGTTACGGCTTTCTTTTTGGGGACTGGCTGAAACACAAGTTCAAGTTTCAAAAATTTTTCCTCCATAACAGCTATGCAATGATGTATTTTGTCCACATCTGGTACTACCACTGAGTGTGCATGTATGAGAATTTGTGCCACACATAGATGGTGTCCCACTTTGGAGTGGTGAAACCCCAGCAGCACTTTTCCTTACTCTCCATTTCCTGTTGTTGCTGAGGACTTGAGAGCAGCTGTAATTCTCCCTGTCCTGTGAAAGTGCTTTCCTTGGAACAAACATTTAACCAAGTACCTACCCATGTCCCCCCTCACTGCTGCTGCCATGCTAATGTACTTCTTTTTTTTTAAGAATTGCTGCATTTCTTTGGTTGTATTACCCTTACCCTGTCACCATGATATTCTTTGAACACTTTTCATGCTTGACGGCTTTGTGATCTGATTTCTGCTCAACAAGAAACTGAAACAAGTTCTAGAGGGAGCAGTGAGGCTGCTGGCAGTTGGTCTCAGAATGAATTTCTCTTGCCCCTAAATCTTGGAGAACTTAAATCTTTGAAAGCAAGGGGAGTTCCAGGAGAGTTTACACTACACCAGTGTACTTGGCTTCCAGATTAGAGGCACAGTTAAGCGATACACATAGAAAAACAGACACCCCAAGTGTTTTTAGGCTATTTTTTGTCTGGTCTGTCAACATACTGCAAGAGAAAACTGAAACTGATTACATTTAGTAACTTGGGAGGATACCTCTGTGTAGGTTGGCCTGTTTTTTTTTTTTTCCTCAAAGTAAAGAAATGCAAATTAAAACTAGAACGATACTAAGTGGGCAAATTTGGTGAAGGTATACTCAGGGCATGTGCTGCTTCAAAGTGTTTTTTTTAAATACTATTTCCACTTGCTATTTTTAACTTCATGGAAGACCTTGGTGAAGAACACTGAATGTATTCTAGTGCACTATCACGTACTATCAGCTTTTCAACACGTTTTTCAGTTGAAAGCATGGGACAGCAACAACTCCCCGGCTGCCGGCCCCTTTCTGTGTGATTGCACGGGCCCAACTGCATGGGAGGTGGCGATGCCTCTCCAACCACAAACCGCCCCTTCTCCCAAAAGGTGCTTTCCCTCTAAACCCAAGAGAGATTGAGTAGGCCAGACACAAATGACACGGTGTGGAAGAGTGTCATACTTCCTCTGGAGAAGCCTGAACTAGTTTTGCAGCTGTAGTGGACCTCATGACTGTGGAATCGACAGGGACACCTGGAGGGAGCCAACGACCCAAGAAGCGAGAGAAACTTTTGGCATCCACATTCATGTCCGGCTCCCAGCTTACTAACTGTGTGCTAAAAGAGCGTAGAGGAGAAGCTGTGTGAGATCCTGTGAACATGCCTTCTCTCTTTCCCACAGAAGAGGTATGAGTATGGGTGCAGCAAACAGCCCCCTAAAAGGAACAGCTGGAGCTGGAGGGGAGAGGGTATCTCCCTCCTCGGGAGCACATGACTGTTTTTCCTTCACCAACCTGCTACAAACAATGATGGTAAAAAGTTATCTCGTCAAATGACTCGCTGAAAATTCCCGTAAGGCCGAGTATCTCTACACTGGGTTTACGCTTTAATCTCTTTACACTTTTAAGACGCTTATTTAGTTTCCAGAGCGATGTAGGGAGTACCGCTAAGCGCGCTACTGGTAATCACTTTTGGGTGGGATTTGTCTAATTTACTTAAGGAATGAGTTTGTTTAGGTTTGTATCACGAATTCGGGAGTGGCAGAGNGGGGGCAGGCGGTCTCCCGGGGCGCCTCTCGGTTTCGTTTCGCCGCCGCGGTTGGGAAGTTTGAAGCGCGGCAGTGACACAGTGACACCTCACACAGAACACACAGCCCGGGCTTCACTGGGAGTTTCCCTGGAAGGGATGTGCCAGGGCGGTCGGGCGCGGCGNGCGCTACTGGTAATCACTTTTGGGTGGGATTTGTCTAATTTACTTAAGGAATGAGTTTGTTTAGGTTTGTATCACGAATTCGGGAGTGGCAGAGCCAGTGCCGGTGCCGGTGCCGGTGCGGTGCCGAGGGAGCGCGGCTCCGCCGGGACGGTGGCGCTGCCGCGGGCGGGCAGCACTTAATGGCCGCTTCCCTTTGAAAGCCCGACGCGTTCGGGACAAAGTCCACCCTAAACCGCGGTCTCGGTCCATCCTACCCCCGCCCTGCCCCGCCCCGCCCCGCCGCGGTGG
>VWZD01007534.1:1580-18728 GCA_013396695.1 Sakesphorus luctuosus | reverse complement strand
TCCCGGCTCCCCCCGACACCCAGCTCATGCCTGGGTTTAAAGTAGTTGTTTTTTAAACAGACAATGGACAAAAGGAAAGTAGCGATGGATGCCCGGGAGCTCCCTGTCCGCTGCGGGGCCGCGCGGCTCCGCGCAACTCTCCCGCACTTACCCACTTTCTGCCTTTGTTTTCTTTTGGGAAGGGGCCGAGCGTGCCTCCCCATACAGAAAAGAGCGATTTTTTCATTTCCGAGANGAGAGAGAGAGAGAGAGAGAGCGGTGGCGGGGGGAGGGGGGCAGGGTTGTTAGTGAGTCTCAGGGAGAAGGCGCTGCAGGCAATGAGCAGCCATCATTACATTGCCTTCATTTANCCGAGCGTGCCTCCCCATACAGAAAAGAGCGATTTTTTCATTTCCGAGAACCTTTTTTTCTTTTTTTTTCTTTTTTTTTCCCTCCCTGTTTCTTTTTTATTTCCCCAGCCACTTGGGTTTCTGCGCGTGTTTGGCTCCGGGAATATCAGAATAACCTCGGTGCGATAAGTTTGTTTCTGTGTCGATGTTCGTCTCGATTTTTACTTTCATCAAAGCAGATCGCGGGCTGTGTTTGTCCTGGAAGATGGCTTTCGGGAGAATGTGTTAGCCCTTTCCCCTCACCCCCCCATTTCCTTTTTTTCTTTTCTCGTGGTGTACGGGAATAGCGGAGGTACAAACAAGCAAGTTGAACAAAAAATGTTTCTGTTCGTTTCCTCACAGATCATCCATTCTAACGACGGCAAAAAAATCTTAATGACTATGACCTTAGCAGCATGGGTAGCTGATTTATCCCAATTATAAATCCCGTTAGTTTGCGGTAATGTGTGAGTATCAATATATAATTCATATTAAAAAGCATGATCCATAATTATTATTCCTTTTTTTTTTATAAAAGTTTAAATCCATCGTTTTCCAGTGAGAGTGCTGCATCTGTCGCTTGGAGTGTTTTTGTCTCGCTGTTGCACAACAGAGGCTTTCTAGTCTTTAACCTAAAATGGCAGCTTTAATTTGACTGGGGCCCATTCATTGACAATGATAATAAAAAGGCTGAAAGCTAAATGTAGCTGGATGCTTGGGGCACGTTTGCAGAACACTCTCCTCTCCATTGCTGGGTGCTGCAAAGAGAGGAACTTCGAAGCTCTCTAGTTTCTATTGTGAAAGTTTCAAACACTTCTTTTTTCTCATTAAAAAAAGAAAGAAGAAAAAATCATGTTGCTCAGCATCAACCACATTTTAGATGTCTGGGTTGTTGACAAACTTAACGGAAAGGGAATAGTTAGAGAAAGCTCCTTCTAAGAGGGCTGCATTTATAATAACAGCGGAAAAATTTTAGTAATGCCTTTTAAAATAAGATGCAGTCCAGGGGAATATTAACCATTTGTTTCTGAGGTTTGTAACAGGTGATTAGAACAATTACATTCCATATATTTTTCCTGTCTTCAGCTACTAAAAGCAGGGAGTGTTGCTTGTTTCTTCTTGTTTGGTGTTGTAAATGTTCTCAGGGTTTTGCGGAGATCCTTTTGATAATGTGCTATTTTCCTCCAGGATAAAACCACAACTGCTTGGAAAAAGTAATTATTTTTAGTCAGAGACATCATTTGAAGTTTGAAACAGTTTTCTAAAACAAAATTTCCCCCACTAAAGCATTGGTAAATGCCACAGATTCACACATCCCCTTGTCTTGCCTTTCTGTTAACCTGAACTGCGTATTTTCGGTTTCTGTTGAGCCTTCTTTTTTAGTGAGAAATTTATAAAGATCATTATTAAAGCTGTTGCACAGGCTGTTAGAAGAGCATTAAATGCTTGTGATTGCAAGTTTAACTGAATTAGTGATTCACTGATACTAATTGGATAATCGTATTTGACCAAATATCTTACTAAATATTTAACAATGTAATGATATTTCTGTTATTACTTGTAAATCCTGGTTAGGTTATTTAAACAGTGGAAAAAACTCACTTATATTTGGAAATGAAAGTGATTTTATTGCCTCTTCAGTAAAGTGTTGATCATAGGCAAGGATCACACAGTCCCTTTAGGAAAATAACAATTTCTAAGGATGTAGCATTGTAACAATATCAGTAAAAATAAGGTATAGCAGAATAGTCTCTACTGCAATCAGAACTCTGTACAGTGCTGGGAGATTTGAGTTATGACCAATTTTTTTTGGATTTGATTAATGCAGAAACCTGAAGATTTGGGTTAAAAGGAACACTGTAAAGGCTTCCCAGTCCATGTAGAGGGGTCAGTTAACTTGAATGTAGTTTTTTTCACATGAATTATTTGCTGTTTTGAACTGAAAAGCTTTTGATGAAAGTTCACTGTATTTCCCATTAATGCTCAAATAACATTAGGGCTTTTATAAGACATAAAATGAGTTATTTGCAAGTCAGGGTAAAACAGTTTGATGGCAAAGCTGCAAACAGTGTACTGAAAAAGTGGGTGTGCTCGCTTGGTCTGAGCTTGGCACAGGTGAGCGGATGTGGGGGTCTGTGGGCCTGCCCTGCCCTGGCACGGAGGGAGGCTGTACCAGGTGTGTGCCCTACAGATGGTGGCTGTGCAGGCAAGATGTGGCGTGGGCTCTTCACTGGAGAAGAACCTGCAGTATAAGGATACAGCAAAACCTTAACAAAGAAACAAAGCTGGCCCCGGTGTGATTTTCTGTAAAGGTGGGAGGCTTGAGTAAAGGGTCTTCTCAGGTTTTCCAAGAGTTGGTGAAGTGTGGCAGTGAGGCTTGGTGGTTTGCCATGGCCATGGCGTTCTAGAGCATCTGGCTGTTCAGGGTTTTGTTTTGTTTGTAGTGTATGGCATGATAGGTAAAGGTTATTAAGATGGGAGGAGTTGGAAGAAAGTAACCAGAAAAAAAGAGTGGAAATAAACACATGCGTTTCCTTGAATCCTGTGCCTTACTTCTATTCTTTATTTCCCACTCATTTTTACAATTTTCAGAGGGAAAACCTTTAGAACCTGCTGCTTAGTATTTGCTCTTGTGAATCTGTTATTATTCAAAGAAATTTGTGTGGCTAGCAAGAGTACAGGCAACTGTGTGTCAAGTTGTTTGTATGTCTGAAGGTCTTCCTTCCTCCAGTTCCCTTAAATCCTGAATTCCGAACCCTTACGTATTCGTCTGCTGTGAACAAATCACTAACTGCTCAGATTTATGAGCTGGTTAACTGATGCCCATAAGTAACACGGGTGATACTTTTATGTTACTTTAATGTTCCCTGTATACATGAGAAAACTGCAAATTTTAGTAAATAATTAAGCTGTCTTTCTGACAAATGAGTCTTTTGTGTATAGGTGAGGCTTTAGATTTCACTTTTCCAACAGAAAACTTACTGTATTAATTTATTGCATCAATTTAGCTTCATCATTAAGACAGACATCAACTCCATCACTTGTATTTCCATGAATAGCTTGTTTGCACAAATACAAACCACAGGATTTTAATGGAAGAAAATCTCAAATATTCTCTATGTTGGAAAATCCAACTATAATTTATTTTTTAGAACTCTTCAGAGGAAGGAGTGAGGTGCAATATACAGAAACATCCTATGTTTTTATTAGGATTCTGACGAGAGACTGAAATCCAGTGGAAGAGTTTTCCTCCTGATTTCTTCCTGCCTGCAGAATCAAACTACCTCAGTGCTTCATATCTTACCTGAGATCAGCAGTCGTGGAAATACAGTAAAATTCTTCCTTGTAAAACTCCTTGGTTGGAAGGCATGATGCAAAAAATAAAAAGGAGACTGTGACCTAAAGAACACACTTCAAGAGCCTGAATATGACAACAAAGCTCTTAAAGGTATTCTTAAGTATACAAAAGCTGATTAGCTCTTAGCTTCCAACATTGTGACTTTTCAAAGATGTAAACATGCACCTAGAAGAAGCCAAGCCTAAAATAAGGATCTTCATGCTGCCAGTTGGGTTCTCTGGATGCTGCTCAGTAGCGGTCTCTAAACATCCTGGTTATTTTGCTGCCATTACACTAAATGCATTCTCCTTGAAAAAATTAAAGGAGAGATGCAACTTAATTTAAATGTTTTCTTTTAAAAGTTGTAGTTCAGTAAAAGAGTGCTAATTATCAAATAAGCTGCTGTATTAGTTGAGCATTGTAACACATGATTTTGAAAGCTCATTGGCATATGGGAACTAACCAGAAGCCCTTGCTGCCATGATGTAGGGCTCACTTTGCTTTGTAGTGACCTATATAGCTATTTTGGGTGTGGTTTTGCTTGGCTTTCATGGGAGCTGAGTCCAACCTTCCTCTGACATAGACAATTGCAGTGATGAGAGGGCCTTGAGGGGAATGGTGGGGAATAAATAACTTTGAGAATCAATTGTCTGGAAAAAGTCATTGCCCCTAAAATGCTTGCCGCCTTCTAATGGTTCTGAGGGGAAAATTAATTTCAACGTATATGGTCCTGGTTAGAGGTTTTTCTGTTTAGGTCTCATTTAAATACAGGCTGGTGATTGTGATGAGCAGTGCAGTGATTGACGTGCTTGGGGGTAGCTGGTATGTGGAGAATCCAATGTTGGATAGTTTTGGAAGCACTTTATTTAAATGTTCTTCAAGCACTTCTATAGCTGTTCATTTGCGCTTTCTGTTTACTGCTAGAACTTCAACAGGTACCTGACTTTAAAATTTTTTCTTGATGATTTTTGAAAGTAATTGACATCCTCACATTTTATCATCAGATGTACAAAGTATGATTCCTTTTGTGCAGCAAAGTCAGTCCTGCTCTGAAAACTAAACCTTTTATTTCTCTTTCCTGCCTGCCCCCGCCTCTCCAGTTTTCCCATAGATTTTTTTTGTCTTCAGATTGTGCCTTTCCTGTTGGGATTTTAATCTTCTTTCCAATTCATATTGCTGTCTGTTTGCTTAGTGGAGTTGTGTTTTCTTGCCAGCCCTAGATAATTAAGATATGTTACAAAATAAACATGCGTTTCAACTCCTAATAATGCTGCTTTCTACCCAAAGCATGGAGGATGCTTTTGTTGATATGAGGGAAAGCTGGCTGGCTGCACCAAAGCCTGACGAAGGCTCATATTAGACCCTGGATGCTGTCCTGGCAAGCGGATGGTCGACAGTGGAGAACCAGAGCAGAGGGCCACTGCAGACTGCCAGCAGCTTTCCAAAGGTTCTTTGTGACCCCTTGAATACGAAAGGCCTCTTGTTGTTTTGTTTCCATGAAAATGATGTTACCCCATCTTTTAACAGTGTCTAGGTTTGAGGGGAAAAAGCAAAATGTTTACCCACAAGCGGAGGAGGGGGTTTCCTCCACAATAATCACGCCACTCTTTATCAAATTTAAGAAAAGGAACTTTAATCAGAAAATGGGTACAAGAAGGATAACTATTCTTAACTGCTATATATATACATGTATAGGTAGGTATAGATATAACTGTAAACAGACCAGAGCAAACTGCTTCCCCAACACCACAAGAAAAAAACAAAAGAGAACAACCCCCACACCAGCAGGTTTCCTCCTGAAGAGAAGTTATACTTATGGGCAGTGTCTGTCACAGCCTGGCTGGCTGCAGGGTGAGCTCCCAGTCCCTCTTCAGCAAGATAGATGAGCGGCAAGCACCCAGATGAATTCTGTCTCTCCCTCTGTGTCTCTTGTCCCAAACGAAGAAGGAAATCTGGAAGCGGAGAATCGCCGCATGTCCTGGAAAGCAGCTGCACTTCTCTCTCCCATGTCGCTGCCCCAGCCGGGGCAGGCAGGCTGTGACGCTGCAAGTGGCGGTGAGACTGGAGCAGAGACCGGGACCCCAAATGCAGAAACTAGGAGAACAGCCGTGGCAAGGAGAAAAGAACCAGCTCACCGAGAAGCAGCAGCAGCGGCAACCAGGAGCAGGAGAAGAGGCTTCTCTTCCACAGCAGCACACACCCCCCCCTTCTGTGTTCAGCCCAGCTAAAAATGGAAAATGTCCCCAAAAACAAAAGAGACAACCTGGCCCCCACCCAAATGATCAAGTAGCAGTTAACTACTTCTTTTTGTTAACTAATGGTATGGGCAGTTAGTGGCAGGGGAGAGAATTTACATAATAATTCCAAACTACAGCAAACAGTTAAGACACAGAGCTGTAATGCTTTCTCTTGCTCTGTGCACTGAGCAGTTGTGAGGGGGCAGGGTCTAGTCTCATGACAGCTTTGAAATGGGCATGGCCACTGTGGGCTATCCCTTGCCAAACAGGAATTTGTGGTGTGGGGAGGAGTTCCTGGGAGGTTTGTGATGTTTCTGAAAGGAATAGGGAAGCTTGGAGACGAAGAACTATGTGACCAGTGGTGAAGCAGATCAGAACATGGAGCAAGTCCAAGGAAGACTTTAATAAAGGCACTTTTGTCCTCGACCTTAAAAAAGGAAGCCTGTGGATTTATTTACAGGGTAAACAGGATTTGTTAAATGGGTAGTCTTTAGGTGCGAAGGAATACCAGTCATTCTTTGAGAGAGAATTTAGGGGAAAATTAACTAAAACCAAACTGAGAGCCAGAATTTTAGAAGTTTAGACATCAGTAATATGACAAAACAGGGAGAAAGTCTTCATAGAAAGCATTGAAGTAGTGCTGTTCTGTGAAAAATGTGAAACAAGCTCTGATGTGTCAGAAACAGAAATTCATTTCAAGTCTTTGGTATGGCATTAACTTGAGTGAGCTAGTAAGTGGGAAGTCCGAGCTGATGACAACTTACAAGAAAACATTCTTTGCTTCAAAGAGGATCCATCAATGTAGCTGTTGAGATTGAAGTCCAAAGCTGAAATGCTACTTGGTGAAGTGTCTTGCAGGAAAGTGCGTGGCAGTCTGTACTGTAGAGAATAGCAGCTTAGTATTTCTTCAGTTTGAAGATCAGCAGCCAAAAAGGCTGTACAACTGACTTCATTTTTAATGCTCGATAGAAGGAAGATAGAGGAAAGGAGTGTAATGTTGAGGCTAACAGATGTTCAAAAATCACTCTGATAAGGCTGAGATAAAACTACACATAGGTGAGAGACTGATGCATCTTAATTAGTCATTCAGGATATATGAAGTGTTTTCACAATCTTACTTGTTCCTGGGTAGGAGAGCTTATCTGAAGTCCAGAAATCGGGTATCTTGCTGCTTGTAGTTCTGTATTTGAATGTGCATTGTTTGCTTGTGTGGGATAAGAAATAACTAAACAAACATAACTTTGGTTGTTGGCTTGAAAGAAGATCTAAGAACGTGATTTTATTTCCTTTTTTTTTTGTCTCAACTCCGTGGCATATAGCTAGGCAAGTCCTGTGGCTTTTTGAGAAGGTCTTTTGGTTTGCAGTGCTTTTGGAGTGGAGTAGCTGCTTGTTGTGTTTGGTGTTTTATTGCCAGGCAAAAAGTAGGCAGGTTGTCATCTCCAGTTCTTGGTTTGAGAGGCACTGAGACGATATTGCTAGTTCCTGGGAAGATCAGGCAGGCTTAACAGGGTGGTGTAGTTGTGTGAGCATGGCTTAAAGGAAGGCCCTCTGACATAGCAGGCATTGCTTATGTGAATTCAGAGATTCCTTTAAACTCTGATGAAGGACTCTAACTAGGTATAATTCTTGCCTCGAGTTGTTTTAACCGTGAAGAATTAAACTGAGAGTTTATAGTGAGCAATTTAATATCTCTCTTGATTTAGGAAGGAATCATTCAGAAAGTGAGTTAAATAGGGGTTTCTGAACTGCCTCAGGATGTAAGTCTGTGAGAGACCTGCTAAGTAATTCAGTTTATTTATCAGTACCACTGTGAGGTGTCTGCTATGCTTTGCATTCACTCAGCTCTGTAAGTGGGGTACAGCCTCACTCATCCTTACTGTAATGACCATTCTTTCATTGGTAGGGAAGTGAATAAGCAGGCTTCAGCTTCACTTCCCCCCTCTTTCTGTCTTGATCTCTGCGAAGATACATTGTCATTTTCGTTCGGTGTTTTGTGATTTTTTTGTTTTGTTTTTGTTTGTTTGATTTGTATAGATGTAAGTGAAGGCAGTTACATGTTTAATTCTGTTGTAACCATCACAGAGGTTACTAAAAAACCCCGCCTCAGTTTCACCTGCGTTCTTCCTTTCCTTCAGTTCTGCAGTATTCCCTAGACCATGCTGCCTTCCCTCACAGAAGTGGCTCTTAGTGAACATACTTTTGTGTGTTAAACAGGATTTGAACCTTGTGGCAGCCATGCAGAGGGAAGGGGTTGTTTCGTAGAATTGGCATGGCTGTTGAAAGAGCCAGCTTCTTACAGGCAGTGCTAGAACAGGAGCATGTTTTACTGCCTAGGTTTGGTAATTGTAGTAGGTAGTAGTTTTAGAAGTCGAGAATGTTAGACATTGCACTGAAACTATTAAAAAAAAAAAAAAAAGAAAAATGGAAGGGGAGTGTTTGTGTGGCTTTTCACTTACCATGATTAGAATTAGAGAAATGCTGTGGTTAAGGTGACTGAGTTCTTGAATGGTGAGTTCTCAAGGAAGCAAGTTAATGCCTCAAACCCCCTGGCTGTCCTCTGCCCAAACCATGACTACTTGATTTTGGAGCGTTAAAAAAGAAAACCTTGGCTACAGAAAAGAGGGCAGGTGAAAGAAATTGCTTCCATTGGTCTCCTCTTAAGTAATTTCCCTAACACAGTTATTTAAAAGATTAATCTTTCTTCTTCCCCTTTCCCTGCCTCCTCTTCCAAAAGTCAACCAGAATGCCTTTCTGCCTGCCTCCCTGGAGGAGGGAAGCACAACCTTTGGCTTGTCAGCGGTTCATGCTGAGATTGTCGCATGACCAGTGGCACAACTGGACTGTGCAGTATGGGGCTGGTTGGGCAATGGGAATTTTTGCTGTGTGAGGAACTGGACTAGGAGGGGCTCTTGGAGGCAGATATTAATGTCAGCTGGGATGCAGGCTGTATGCCCGATCTTATGCCCTAGTGGGGCTTCGGGGATCTGCTGCTGTCTTCCTTTTTGTGCCTGTGTCTCCCGGTCACATGGTGCACTCTGTGGCTGCCCAACATTTAAGATTTTTGGTAGGATGCTCATGAGATCAGGAAGGCTGAATACCCCTTCTCTAAAGTGACAAGGTGTGGTGATGGTGGTGTTTTGTAGCTGTGTGCTTTTTCTCTTCACTGCATACTGAAAGGAGCTGTTTTCTGTTTCAAGGTGCCTCTCAGGTAGGCAATGAACTTTGAATAGCAAGGCAGGGACTCCCACAGCTGAGCTGTTCTGTGCTGCTGTCATGGATTCAATGTGGCTATAGGAGCGATACATTTGATACATGCTGACTTCTTGCTTCTCCAGTGAAATGGTACATCCACAGTAGGCAGTCCATCGTATAAGGCAGATTGATCCAGGAAGAGAAATCCGTGGGCAGAAATCCTGGAGACTAGGTATCTACAGCACCTGCCTCCAAACACTGTATTGGCTTGATTGCCTCCCTCTGCGTTCTTCCTCCTCGACACGTCAGCCATCCCCTGATAGGTTTGCTTTGGATACTGGTGATAATGTCAGGAGAAAAGACAAAGTTCTTCCTCTATTTTGCTTATCAGGAATACTTGTTTCTCCATCATAATACCTATTGGGTTTGCTGGTCATGTTCCCAAGGCTTTTTTATTAAAACAAAACAAAAACCCAAACAAAAACTAGGGTAAAACATGCCAAGCTTTATTTACGCTCCTCTTCTGATTATTATCCTTATCTTGATACTATGTTTGTAAGAACTTTTTTGTTTCTTCTGATGTTGTGTGAAACTTGTGTAAGACTACATACTACCATATGTTTTTGTACAGTAAGTTTTTCATAGCTCTGAAAAGAGCTAGAAGCTGTTGAATGTCATCTTATGGTCCATCTAATCATTTTTAAGTCATGGTATGGTTTGAGAAACACAGTGAGCTAATTTAACCAGACATTGTTCTGAAAGGAGAAGTTTCCTCTTCGCCTTTGTCCCCTTGCACCCTTCCTCACAACTGCATGGCCATTGCACTGAAACTATTAAAAAATGCTCATCAGGTCCTTCTGTGAGCCACTTTAGTTCACCAAAATGGCAGAAAAATAACTCTGTAAAATGGAGAACATTTTGCTGTTGTAATGAATCAAACTGGCTCATAAAAGGATGTGATGAACACCAGAGCTGGAACTAAGGACGAGGGGGGCCGCTGGCTTGGAGAGCAGCAAGCGCTTTTCATCTTTTCATTTTGGTGGCAGTGAGCAAGTGGATTGGATCAGTTGCCTGGGAACCTTCATGGGAGAAAGAGAAATAGAGTAATCATCTGTGAAGCAAAGGACACCAGAAGAAAAATGTGCTGGCCTGAGTTCAAATTGATATTAAAATTTGTTTATTCTGGTGGTGCTATGGATTGCGTGCTATAAACAATTTGTTAGAATTAATAATCCACTGCCCAGAAATCAGTTTTCTTCTTGAGGCAGGAGAACAAAAGCCTTAAAGATTTACTTGTATATAAGTAACTTTTCTGCTATTTCAAATGTGAAGTATTTAATCTTTGAAACATTTAGGTTTATCAACCTTCTGAGTCAATTTGTGTGTCTCAAATTTTATCAAATCAGTGTTGTTTCAGTGTCGTAAAGTTTCATCAGTCAGTAATTCAGTGGATTCTGTTATTCACAGTTTTATCCCAAGTATTTACGTTATTCCTGCTGGTTTGAGGTGGAATGAGAAGCTTGGTCATAGTAGGTGGCTGAGACTGTTATTTCCTCTCATAGTATAAAGCTTTCTGATAGTGAAATGAATGAACTCCTACTTGTTAAAATTGGTGAAAAAATACATTGCAAGTCAAATAACACGCTGCTTAGTCACTCCTGTAATATTGTCTCTTGCTATTCTTCAGAGAGCGAAATGGGCAGTTTACACTGTGTAGCTCAGCAGAGGAATGAACACCTTAGAAAAAATGAGGGATTCTGACTGCAGCTTCTGCTCAATCCACCTGCTAGCTTGAGGTGACTCTCAGTGCAGCAGGAAAACATGGCATGAGAAGCTGCTCACTTTCTGAAGATCCTTGGCTATTTTGTCAAGTTATTTGTGTAAACTGCCTGCAGTGTGACAGAAAGGGGCTTGTTAGCAGGTGGGAGAGTGGAAGCTTATACTTTCCTTCCTGTTTTTCTCAATATTTGGGCAATTCTGTGTGCCTTTATGGAAAGTAAACATGTGCCATAACTATTAAAAAAACCAAACTCCCATGTAGTACACCATCTAGAGTCCTTTCTTTGGGTTTTATGTCTAAAAAATTCCCTTTCAGGAGCTACAGGGGATGGTGGGAGGAGCAGGAGAGAGGACTTACAAATTCTATCTTAAGGACGTGGTTAGCTGCTTTTGGTGAAAACTGTGAGGAGTGGTGGCCCTGACTAGCATTATGTGTGTTCAGAGTGAATATTGTAGTTACTAAAAGCAGCTTGTTTACATTAGGAATTGTGTGTGCTAGCTCTAATGGGCTTTAGGAAGCCCAAAGCACAGCTGTAAAACATCTGTCTCTGGGACCAGATCTTGTCTGTCTGATGAGTTGTCCTGCTTTTCATGTTCAGATTTAGAAAACAAACTTTTTCTTTTTTTTAATTAAATGGAGAAGTTCTTCACTGTCCTACTTGAAGACTGGTTTGCACTTGAAAGGCTATCATGATGTTGTCTTGAACATAGAACTTAAAATAGTGACTCCGTATTAACTCTGCTTCCTCTTTAATCCGATCATCTTGCTTGCTATATGACCTTATAACACCTTAATTTAAAGACTGCTTATTCTAGTGGATTAAATTTGGAGGTGTCTGCTGTGGTGGGCATTGCTACAGGAAGGGCTTAACAGGAACTTAGGCGTTGCATCAAAAAAAATGGGCATTCAGAATAGGAGCAGCAAGAAAGTGTTTTCCCACTTTGGAATGCTTACTGTAGCTGACCTATGGACAGGCTTGCTGTGAAAGGACAGGAGGAGTTTTGAGCATGTATTTCCATTGTACTATAAGAAAAAGTACATTCATTTCCAGTGAGTGAATTGATGCTCCTTGTGTCAATTACATGTGGAAGTGATAGAAGGCAAAATATCTGAAGCTCCTCATGTTTGGATGGTTTTTCTTCTCTTCAAGGCTAATGACCTGAGCAGGTGGTTGGGAGCCAGGATCCTAAGTGCTACTTCAAACTGGTGTACCACCAGGTTCATAGTGATGTGTTTTGCAGTCTGCCATATTGGGATATGTAATAGTTGCTGATTATCTAGCAGCACTCATCAGATGATCATGGTTCTTTACCAAGTGTTAATTTTGCCTTGCTACTGTACTGCTCTTGTGAAGTAGATAAATGCCCTCCTTAAAAGGAGAGTTGGTCTGACATTTATCACTTAAAAAAAAAATCTATTTTAAGTGTGTTTAGAGTCAGTGTCTGAGTAGGCTGTGATTTTTCAGAATTTACATCTTCTTCCTTTAAATATTTTTCTCAGGAGTAAATTCTAAACAATTGTATTTTGTGTATTGAGTTTAGGGGACTATAAGCTTCCTCCTTGACCCATACAGTTTCCTCAACAAACTCTGCCAAATGGTCTGCAATTATATGTTAAGCTTAGGTTTAGGAGTAGAAACAGTTCAGAGAATATACTTTGTATTCTGGGCTATGTTATTAGCTGTTTTCGCTTGCATTTTCTATCAGGTTATTTTTCCATCTCAAGTATTTAATCTGACTAAACTAAACTACAGTCAAACAGTCAGTCTCATTTGAGGAACTGTGTGTTTCCAAGCAAGGGTGTGCATTTTCTTGGTTATGTGTGATCTGGGGGTTATGGTGAGTTTTACTGTACTTTTGCAAACTTTGATTGTTACAAGTCCTTGAGAATAAACCACTGGCTTGTGCTGCCTTGTCTCTGACAGAGGTTTAGCAGAAGGCCTGTTCTGCACTGGGAATATGCTGTGGCCTTCAAGCTTGGGCTGTGCTCAGCATACAATGGCAACAGCACCTTTCTTGGATTGGAGGAAGCAGCAGTAGACTGGAAGGTGCAAAGAGACAAGAGTTCTTCCATTGCTTACAACAGCAATCTCCATGCCTTCTGTATTTGCTAAGGGGAAAATTTGTACCCCTTATTTAGGAAATGGACATGGTCACCTCTTTATGGGTAATAGAGAGGGTTTGTTTTCAGCAGATAAGACATTGCACAATGACTTGTGGCTTGGAGCTGAGGATTGAATTCAGTCTTCCAGTAATTCCTTTAAGTGCTTAACCTAAATATGTTGTAGTTATTTTAAGTACCTTTTTATAACAGTAGTAAAGCTTCAGGCCAGTGCTTTGAGCTCATGCTATCTTTTATATCAGCTGTTTAAATCAAGAAAAGTGTGAGTATTTTAATTTTTTCACCACTTAGTACTGTCTTTAGGTCTTTTTCCTTCAAACGTGAAAAATGTTTTTAGTACAAGTTTGGTATTCCTAAAGTGTCAATGTATAATACAACTTTGTTTTGAGTTATTAAAACCCCACTTTTTTTTTAGTTATTAAAAATGAACTTAAAAAACACTGCAGGTATTGAGTAACATCCAGAGAAGTACTGCTTGTGCTGCAGTATTTAGTATTGTCAGTGTTTCTGCTACATTGTTGGACTCCTTTATGAGGTTAAAAACAGATTTTAAACTCTTCTCTGAATTTTCTGTTGTTGGAATAGGATAATCTTTCATACAGGAACAGTAGAATTTCAGCAGACTCTTACACAGTTTTGGGTGTCCTTTTCTGTCTCATGCTGTGGTTCTCTGAAGTGTGGTACTCTCACTTGTATTCTTGAAGTACTAGTAACATGGACTGAAATACAGTTTCTTCATGAAAGAAGCGTGAAATGATATACTGGAAATTGTGTGTTATGGAAGTAGCATAGTTGTCAAGAGCTATTAAAACCATGTTGTGAGTATCATCTTACTTTTTTAGTACCAGAGGTCTGTCTCATCCAGAATCCTATTTCGCAGTGACCAAGGTGAAGGCTACCCAGAAACAGAGCAAGCCCCTTAGTCTCCAAAACTGTGCAGCTCAGAATTGTCTCAGAAAAAGTAATAGGTAATGCTTAATGAATTTTTCTTGCATGAATTCATCTGGTGTTCTCTTGGTCTGTGTAAACTCTTGGCTTCCATTGGGATCATGGCAATGAGTTCTGCAGCTTAAGTACACATTGTATGAAGAACTGCTTCCTTTTATTTGTTTTATTTTGAACCTACCACCTGCTAGTTTTGTTTGATGTTCTCTAGTTTCCTTGTTAAAAGAGAAAGAGAACAATGGTTCACTACTTACCTGTACCATGCCACTCCTGATTTTGTAGGCTCTTTTATTCTCTCTCAGGTTGTCCCTTCTTGAGGCTGGAGATTCTGAAGGGTCTTGAAATGCCTGTAAGCTCTCTCTGGTCTGTCAATGATTTTAATTTTGAAGTGGAGGTGAGCACAGCAAACACTGGTACTGTATCAAGGTGTAGGTGCCTCTTAGACTTGTGTTTTCCCATTTTGTACAATTACGTGGGGTATTTTTCCTTCTCTTTTTTTCTTAAATATGTCCAGTATTCTGTTTACTCTTCTGACAAATCTTGTTTTTCTAGATCTATTTATTCTGACTCCCGAATCTCTTTATTGACAATGATCATGTCAGAGCTCAGTAAAATGTATGCAAAACAGTCAGACTGTATTTTCTCAGGTGCATTGTCTTCTATTTACCTACACTAAATCTCATCTGCACTTTATTAGACCTTCACTGGGTATGATGCTGCTTCCTGCATAGTGGATTTAAATTTTTAGCAAAATAAACTTGTTAATATTATCAGCAAACTCGCGTCTAGGTTCACCATCTGTTTCTAGACATTTTATGTTCATGCTATCAGCACAGGTCTGGAAAAGAGTTGCATGATGTTTCCTAATGTTTTTTTCCTGTTTTGAACTCGTTACTTTTATCCATATGAAGACCTTCCCTCTTTTGCTGTTGTAGCTTAGTTTCCTTAGGAACCACTGCTGAAGGACTTCTGTTCAGCAGCTGGCATGTGTTTTGGTTATCCAAGTTAGCTTAGACTTTGACCACTTATCAATTGCTTCAATGAAATCTCCTGTATTGGTTAGACAGGACCTTTCTGTGGGAAAGCATCAGTGTCACATCTGTAGTCTGTACTTATCTATGTGCCTGTGTTTCTTCTGTCTTCTACTTATCTGCCCTACTGAGACCTTAGACTTGTTGTGTTCTTGGCAGGCTAAAGGTGTGACCACCTTTCAAAACTGATGCACCATTGACATGAAAGCAGCGTTTGGCCCTGATGTGTTATGCAGCATGGTGAACAGATAGGCTATTTTATCCTTTGGCTCTTCAGAACTCTTGGTGACTGTCATCTCACACTGGTAACTTGCTGCTGTTTGTATTGGTTTGACTAAAACAAGAGTTTATGTGAACAAAAAAGAAGAAAGCTTCCCATAACTTCTCCAGTGACTGTAGGTACAGAAAATTTTAATTTTTCTTTTCTTAGAGAACTTTTTTCATATCTTGGTTATATGTTAGTCCAGTGGATTCTCTAGCTGGCTTCATATACCTGGCATTTGTGAAAGGATCTTTTATGACTTTGCCATTTTAGGAACATATCTTTTGTTTGCAATTTTCCTTGCTAGTTCCTTTTGTCCAATTTATTTCTTTCTTCTTGAAAAATGTTCTTACTGATAGTTTCCTCAGCTTGTGGTTTAACTGTGATGCATTTTCCCCCCATGTCTCTACATTTTGAGTATATATATTTTTTTTGTTGCCTGTGTATGTTTTGTCCAACTGTCTGATTTTGTATCTCTTACCAAGCTTCCTCATTCTCATACATTTTTGTCTTTGAGAGTAAGCACTCCAACAATGTATTTTTATTACTTGTTGCTTTTTTAGGAACGCTAAGCTTAAATATATTTAATGTATTTCATTAGCAGTAGCCATGAGTCATGATATAGTTAAGTCAAATATGACATGAACAAATCTGAATGTAATATAATTTGATGGATTCTTAAATAGTCTATGAACTAGTTAAAATGTACCAGTGTGGCCCTGGGTAGTTCACCATAACTTCATGTAAGTTGTTTGATAAATATGGTTTATGTGCT
This sequence comes from Sakesphorus luctuosus, assembly GCA_013396695.1. Lineage (NCBI taxonomy): Eukaryota > Metazoa > Chordata > Aves > Passeriformes > Thamnophilidae > Sakesphorus > Sakesphorus luctuosus. Next base: position 2,680 of record VWZD01007534.1, on the reverse strand, counting down.
TTTATACTGTGATTTCTTCTTGCCAGCAAGCCAGTCACCTTACCAAGTCATACAAGTGGAATGGAAATTTATTTTGAATGCCACTGATTTATTTTGGAGTGAGACAAAGTATGTGACTGTGTCCTTCAGTTATAATTCCCCATCAATTGTAAATTGATGCATTTGTTCAAATATACTGTATAAAACAGTATTACAATCAAGCTGTAGTTATCATGGGAGCCATAACTTTTGCTTTTCTTTTTCTTGGCTCTCTATGTGAAAAACTGTACTGTAATATATTATTTAATTGTTTAATACTGAGGTCTCTGTGTTTTATCATAGTATGTGACATGCTACAGTACCACTCTGTATAAAAACCTTTGGTGCTTGAAGCAGTGGTGGAACAGTAAGAGTTTATTCATGTCTTCATGTATAGATATGTGAGTACCATATTTAGAAAAACTTTTGCACAAATAATAACTACTTCATACTGGGTTTTTTTGAGAATTGTGTTCCTTTGCTTAGCTGAGAATGACTTGGGAAGTCATAAGTCTCTAAATCTGAAGTCATGAGCATCAACTGTTACTTTTGTGTTCTATTTGATAACTTCTGTTAGAGAAGAGGCTATCCTGAAAGTTACTTGCTCTTTCAAAGGAGTCTGTAATATGCATTCAAACAGTATTTCAGCATAAGCTACTGAAATTAGAGGAATTTCATATTTCGGTAATGGAAAAAATGTTTGCTGTATTAAAATCATGAAATATTTAAGAACTCAGTCATGAAAGTAAGCAACTGGTTTTATAAAGAAGCAGCAGTTACACTTTCAAAGTGGGTGCTCCAAAAGGTGGCAAGTATGAATTCATAGGACTAGAAATAAACAGAATTTTAAAAGAGATCTTGCAAAATTCTTTTTTTTCTTAACAAAAATGCAAGTGTCAAGAAAAGCTTTTGCCTATTCCAGTTGTTGANGAAGTAACAACAGTTGAAACTAGTCCAGCCTAGATACAATCAAAAGCAGTGTGGTCTGAGATCGTAAATTCTCTTAGATGTTGTTAAGTGAATGGGTGCTCTTGCCAGTTTTTGTATCTCTTCCCTAATTAATGCATTATGAACTTCTCCTC
>VWZD01007533.1:172458-223248 GCA_013396695.1 Sakesphorus luctuosus | reverse complement strand
GAAGAAAAGAGAAGAAAAGAGAAAGAAACCAAACCGAGATTCTTGCCAAGTCAGATCTGGGGGTATGGAGTGAAAAAGAAGCACTGACATAAAACACACTATCATCTCAATTAACATCCCTCATCTTGAGGGAGTGGGGAATGTCAGGCCTCTCCTAAATCCCAAGTGATCCAAACTCTCTGAGGTCCAGGAAGTTCAGTCTCCTAAAAGGAAACTCTTGTTTGCCTCAGTGGTTATTTTCTTATTCCTCTCATACATCAACATGCCCTTTTTCTCCCTGCCAGAATGTTAACAGGGCCTGGTTTCTTCTTCACTAATGAGCCATAAATGTGAAAACCCCATAAAGAAGAAAGAAAATTACTGAAAATACTGAAATTGTGCTAACAAATCCAAAATCAAAAAAACTGAATAAAAATCCCTTTGTTTTAGCAACATGACTATAAAGGCAGGGGCAAGAAATGACAACATGAATCAAACCTCCAAATTCCATTTCAAAACCCCACATGTGCTCACACACCATCCAGTCACACCCCCAGGTATGCACATTTTGTGTATTTCCAGTGATTTTATCATCATTAGATCTTGCCTTGGAATTATTTGTGTATTTTTCCAAGTCCCAGCCACCTGGCTACAGCCTGGATGGTAAAGCACTTCAGGAAAAGCAGCAAATTCTTTCCCAAAGTGCTTAACTCTTGCACTACCTGAAATAAATCTGAAATACTGACTACTACATATTGCATTAAAGAGGCTTTTGCTGCATTTTGTCACAAACCCCAAGCTCTTTGCAAACATATTTTACAGCAAACCCTCTTTCTAAATCTCTGCTTTATACCATCTTACAGAAGTGAAAATAATAATAAAAAAGAAGTTGAAGAAAGTCATGCAGAAACCTTCTTTTGTTCAGTCCAGCACTTTTGTTGCCTCCATACAGGTGGATAAGTGAGGGAGGTCTGAAATTTTCAGACACCCAGGATTCATTTTCCCCTTAAAAACCCTTTTTTTTTAGGGTGGGAACAGGATTTCCAGTGGTCTTGCCTCCACACAGCTTCATACACAACACAGCTGTTTCACACAAGTTCAAGGCATGGGCTCTTCCCAGCCCCAAAAGATGGATTTTTGGCTTTAAATATCTTCAGATGGAGTTATGACTATAAAAAACTTTCTTTACATAAATTTGTCCCTCTACTTTTCCTGCTATACCCCCTTTTCCATTTCTGTATCTCTGTTAGGAGAGGAGAAGGAACAGCCTCTCAGGGAGAGGCTGAGGGAGCTGGGGGTGTTTGTGCTGGAGAAGAGGAGGCTCAGAGGTGACCTCAGCACTGTCTGGAAGTGCCTGAAGGGAAGTTCTGGCCAGGTGGGGGTTGGTCTCTTCTCCCAGGCACTCAGCAATAGGACAAGGGGGCACGGGGGGCTCAAGCTCTGCCAGGGGAAATTGAAGTTGGAGAGCAGAAAAAACTTCTTTGCAGAGAGAGTGCTCAGGCATTGGAATGGGCTGCCCAGAGAGAGGGTGGATTCCCCATCCCTGGAGGTTTTTAAACTGAGATTGGCCGTGGCACTGAGTGCCATGATGTGGTAAAGGGACTGGAGTTGGACCAAGGGTTGGACTTGATGATCTCAGAGGTCTTTTCCAACCCAAAATATTCTATGATTCTATATTGTATTTTATGCAGCGTGGCTGTGTCGGCTCTTCAGTCTTCTGCTCTCTACTAAGGATTTGAGCACAGCATTTAGTGGAAAAAATAACATTAAATCCCCCACCTAAAGAAAGAAAGCCCCTGCATGTGCCTGCACCATGGTCTGTGTATCCACAATACTTGTCTCTCTGAAACCCACTCCCGAATATCTCTGGGTGAAGCTTTCAAAGCAAGGAATGGCCAAACACTCAGAAATACTTATGAGAAATATCCCATTTTAACACGTTCCTGGGCATCAAGGGATTTAGGAGCTCTTGTGTTTGACTGGCTATAAAAAAGCATTTGATTGAAATTCCAAGAGATCCTTAAAAACCTTCTGGGCCAGAAAGGGGCTTTGGATTATCCAATCCCACCCTCACACCTGCATCATTGAGTACATGGAGTTCTGTGAGGTCTGACCTTAAAAACAGTGTCTGAAAACAGGATAGACACTATAAAAAAACCCACTGTGAATATTTTAATCCTGGCACAGTATCTCCCAAAGATCACTGCCTACATCTTCAGTGTGCTGCAGGCTTGATTTCCCTTAAAAATATTGGATTTAGAAGGAATTAAAGCATTTTTAATGTAATTAAGAGATGTTCATAGAAAGAAAAAAAGAAGTATTATCATCCCACTGCAACCCTCAGCAGCCAGAGAAAGGTAAGAAATTAAAAGATATCCCAAAAATGTGTTTCTACTTTGTTCATCTACAGGATCTTCTACGAAACCAGAGTCTGGATAAGAAGATGAACATCCTGTTCAACCATCGCATCTCGAAGACGTGGACCTTCTCAGTGAGTCCCAACTTCTCAGAAAGTATTATTTCCATGGTGTTCGGTGAGGTTGCTGCCATGTGGGGCTGGATTAAAGCTGGACCTTGGTTTGGCCAGGCCCTTCGTGGGTTTTAAGCTCCAAGAGGATGGTCGCTCTCACCTGGAAACGTGAGCTGCCAGGCAGAGGACATGTGACCCAGTTGTGGTGGCCACTGACCACCTGGTGAGGTGGCAGCATGCCTGGCTGCTGACCATGTGAGTCTCTGCTAGGGACAAGAGGATGAGCTCAATCAAAACTAAAAATAGCACATTAGCCCAAGAAGCTGCTCTGAGATTTGGAAGGACTGAGGACATTCCCCAGTATCACCAGACAAGAGCCATTCATAGAATCATAAAATCATAGAATCGATTGGGTTGGAAAAGACCTCCGAGATCATCAGGTCCAACCCTTGCTCCAACTCCAGTCCCGTCACCAGATCATGGCACTCAGTGCCACGGCCAAGCTCAGGTTAAAAACCTTCAGGGATGGGGAATCCACCCCCTCTCTGAGCAGCCCATTCCAATCCCTGAGCACTCTCTCTGCAAAGAATTTCTTTCTGCTCTCCAACTTCAATTTCCCCTGGCAGAGCTTGAGCCCCCTGTGCCCCCTTGTCCTATTGCTGAGTGCCTGGGAGAAGAGACCAACCCCCACCTGGCCACAACTTCCCTTCAGGCACTTCCAGACAGTGCTGAGGTCACTTCTCAGCCTCCTCTTCTCCAGCACAAACACCCCCAGCTCCCTCAGCCTCTCCCCACAGCACTTGTGCTCCACTCCCTTCTCCAGCCTCGTTGCTCTTCTCTGGACCTGCTCCTGCACCTCAATATCCTTCCTGAACTGAGGGGCCCAGAACTGAACACAACACTCAAGGTGTGGCCTCCCCAAGGCAGAGGCCAGGGGAAGGCTCACTGCCCTGGGCCTGCTGGCCACGCTAGTTTGGATCCAGGCCAGGATGCCATTGGCCTTCTTGGCCACCTGGCCACACTCTTGGCTCCTCTTGAGCTTCCTGTTCCTCAGTCCCCCCAGGTCCCTTTCTGCCTGGCTGCTCTCCAGCCACTCTGTGCCCAGCCTGGAGCGCTGCAGGGGTTGGAGTGGCCAAAGGGCAGGACCTGCACTTGGCCTTGTTGAACTTCATCCCATTGCAATCAACCTATCTCTCCAGTCTATCCAGTCTGTCCATTCCTCATGACTCTGTGGGCTGGGACATGGATGACAATGGCAAATTGTCTTGAAAAACAAGCAGTGTCATTCCTGACCCTGATCCTCTCTAAAAAACCTAATATTCTAGTGCAGGAAAGCCCATGCAGCGAAGAAAAGCATGGAAAGCAGGGAATAAAATGCAAGTATTTCTTGGGATGGCACAACTAAAGGCTGTGAGAGACAGGCCCTGTTCTTCACAGCTTGAAGAATCATTTCTAACAGCATGATCTCTGGTTCTTCAAAACTGTTTTCAAGTCCTCAGGACTGTTTTTTCCAGCCCTGACATCCACAAATGCAGAGGCAGAACCCGAAGGGCAAAACCTGCCCTATTTCACTCTCCAGCTGCTTCATTTCCACCTCAGACAAGGGAAGAAGTTGCAGGCAAGTCTAAATGACTGTGATGACAACCTGTACCAAACTCCCCCAGCTACAGGACAGAAGAAATTACACTTTCTCCAAGTGCTTCCTCAGACCAAGAAACCACCTAGGCAGAAGTTCATCCAACAGAAGGCAGTTGCTCACTGGTTCTTCAAAGAGAAGAGAAAGAAAATCTACATAAGCGTTCACCATCAAGATTTTTCTTTATTCAAATACTTCCTTTAAAGTTTAAAAGCAAATTGCACCTTCATAGATTTACAGAATCATTTTGGTTGGGTTGGAAGGGATCTTAAAGATCATCCTGTTCCAACCCCCCTGCCATGGGCAGGGACATCTTTCAGTAGATCAGGTTGCTCCAAGCCTCATCCAACCTGGCCTTTAATACTTCCAGGGACGGGGCAGCCACAATTTCTCTGGTCAATCTTTTCCAGAGCCTCACCACCCTCACAGGGAAGAATTTCTTCCTCATATTTAACCTAAACCCACCCTCTGTTACTATAAAGCCACTGTTGTCTTGCCCTGGTGTGAACAGCTTAGTCTCTGCTTTAAGGGAATAAGCAAGAACTTAACAGCAAGGGAGTTTGGCCAAGAAAAACCCTGAAGTTCAGGAAAGGGAAGGAAAAAGCCTTTTTTTTTCCCAGGCCAATCATGCTCCAAACATTGGGATATAATCCTTGAGGAAAACACAGCAGGCAAACGGTTCATTTGTGAGCAGGCTGAGCTCATTGCATTTGTTCCTTAATTTACAAATTAGAAGGAATTTGGTTATTCCTCCCATCTTCTCCAACTTGGGATCAGGGAACAATGAGAAACCGGCTGTAGAAACAACTACACAACTCCTTGCACACCCCAAAAAACTCTGCAAGCTGTTTCTCCAACCCCACTACAACCACCTGTAGGTTTCCCACTACCTTCAGCCACACCAACAGCCACTAAAAGCTCTCATGAATCCCGGACATTAATATCAAAGTCTAACAGAGAAATTCAGGCAAGATCTGCAACACACACATCCTTACATCTAATTTTAAATCCCTCCTTGCTCCTAAATGCTTTCCATCCACACTAATTCACCCTAATCCCCAATCTACCTGCTTACATCTGTCCAGTCCTTCCTCACTGTTGATCTTTAATCCCTGCCCACTTCTGGCTGCCAGTGCCAGTCTCCAAGCCAACATCAGCCAGGAAGGAGGGATATTTAGCAATAATATTCCTGTACTGACAGCATGAATAAAATCTTTATTCCTTTTTTTTTTTTTTTATTTTCCACTCAACTCAAATGCTGTTTGTGTCCCTCATATTTGGGTCATCTGTGTCTAGCCCTCCATTATGCACAGAAGTGATTTTTTTATGTATATTCTGCAAATAAATACATCCCTAGAGTTGGGCTGCAGAACAGAAATCCACAACTACAGGTTTTCAGTGTCTATATAAACCTCCATTCTCATTTTCCTGGCAGAATTTAATACTGTAAAACTCCGCTGGCATTTTCAGAGGGAAAAAGGGAGATGTGCTCTCACACAAAGGATGCTGAATTCTTTTATTCTAATCCATTAAGACATATTTCACATTCTTAAGAATTTAACTAATTGTCTACTAAGTCTAGGAGGGGAAGAAAACAAGTAAAGATGGAATTTAAGATTCTTGCACATGGACCTTTCAGAGTAATGACAGAGGAGACCAAGACTTGGAACTTCACAACTTTCAACTCCAGAACATCAAAATTTAAAAGGATTTTCTGCCTCTGCCAAAAACAGTATTCCTCCCTCAGTACTGAAAGCCAGAGGTCTGCAGCTCCCAGCCTCAGGATTTCGATGTGCTTTCAGGAAAATACAAATATAAACTTCAAACAGGAACTCCTCCCAGCATAAGTTTTGCAATAGATCAGCTATTAGGAATTGCCAAGGCTTAAAACAAATCTGTGTTTATCCATGTGCTGCTTTGGGCTGGGATAGAGTTACTTTTCCTCCCAGTAGCTGGTATGGGGCTGTGATGTTGCTTATCTTCCCAAATCCCTCAGCTTTCCTGGGCATGGCTGAACACCTGCCTGCCCATGGGGAGCAGGCAGTGAATTCCTTTGGCTGTGCTTGGGCATTCACAGCTTTTACTACACTTTTTAAATTGTCTTTATCTCAACTCATGAGTTTTTCCACTTCTACCCTTCCAGTCGTCTCCCCCACCCTCTGAGGGGGAGTGAGCAAGTGGTTGTGTGGGGCTGAGTTTCAGGCTGGGGTTAAACCACAAGAATCTATTTTAAAATTCATTTCTTAGCTCTGTCTTGCAGGCAGGTGAAGAAGTATGAAACCCCTTTCTTAAAAAAGGAAGAGATGATTCAGTCAGATATTCCCAAACAATTGTGTGGGTTTCTCCAGGACTGTGAAAACAAACAAGGAGAAAAAATCCCTGTTCCTTGGAGGCTCTGAGATCTTTGGCTAGGAGGAGAAATGATGGAGCAGGGCCTGGATGTGTATGTGCTCTCCAAAAGATGAATGATGGGGCAGGCTACAAGCTGCATTCATGCACAGAAGTTTCTCTACTTTATATATTATTATTTTAAGTTATTATTATTAAAAATAATAATATTTAATATATTAACATCTCAAATACACAGTGTGTCCTGCAGCACCCACTTCTCATATTGCACCAGCACAGGCAGCAGGGGTTAAGTTTCCCCTTCCGAAACTTTATCCCAGGTTTTAAGTTCTTTGATTTGTTCCCTTTCACAGCAAAACCCCAAGGAGAAATTCTGCACCAAAACCAAATAAAATCTCTGAAGCAACAGAGTTCCTATGAAGTTTGTTTTGCAGCCAAAGATCAGGGTGAGGCACCACAGCCTCACCTGGGCTGAGAATCTGAGTCCTGAGCCACATCTGGGGAATGAAAGGCTGGGAGAAAGCAAATCTACATCACATCTGAGCTCTTCTTCCACTGCCCAGGAATGTGCATTCCCAAATTTCCTGGGGTTACTACAGCACTAATGGAGGAGAGAGAGCATGAACTTGCTCCAAACTAGGAGAGGCCAAGCTGAATTTAACTTATACCTCATTTGGTTTTCAGATGTGCACATCAAAAAAAACAAAAAAAGCAAAACCAAACCAAACCAAACCAAAAAAAAAAAAAAAAAGGAAAAAAAAGTCCTTTTAGCAACCATAAAGACAATAAAAAGTGCCATCACTTTCCCAAGAAGGGAATACAATGAGTGGATAAAGCTGCTCCTGGACACCACCTTTTCCAGTGACCTTTGGGAGTTCTCCCCTTCATGTTGCAGCCAAGTAGGTGCAGAACCTCAGGCAAAATGCTGCCCAGGGCATTCAGCCTGTCTGGAGCCTGATTCTGCTTCCTCCCTGAGGAGAGAGCTGGATGAACTGGACTGGGATGCAGCCACCACTCCTGGGCATGGCACGCTGAGAGCAAACCTGGGGTAAGCTCTGACCTGCCCCACTCCTGATTTCAGAGTGTAACCACCCTGGTAGCACATCTGCATGGCCCAGCAAGACAGAGGTGAGCTCTGGAAAGTGCACAGAGAGACAGTGTTATGGGTTTAGCCAAGTGAGCCTCAATTTAGGCTTTAAAGTTCAGATTAGGCCTAGAATTGTCAGCTGACTTGAGCTGGGCTGAGCTAGCTAACAGCTGACTTCTTTTAGCCAATAATATTGTATTCCATACCATACTACATCATCTCAAATGAAGTAAAATCCAGTGTGTGGGAGGGGCTGGGGCAGTTGCTTCACAGCTGTTGCCCCAGCAGGACACACCGTGCTGTCCCAGGAGGGATGGGGAGGCCCAAGCCCACAGCACCGGCTCACCATCATGTTATCTTAGGGAAGTAAAATGTTTGTTCTTAGTTCTTCTCTTTGCTTAAGTCTGTCTTTAAGGAATTGACTTCTTTAGAAATGATCTGTAGTTAAAATGGTAAAATTTGTGCTTACTGGGGAGTGGGAAGTTATTTCTTGTTATATATAACTTGTGTAAGTGTGTGTTATATTGTAGATTTCTCTTAATTTTCTCTTCTCTGTATAAATACATGTAGTTAGTTTCAGCATAAACTAGTTTGGAAGTTTTTTTCCCCTCTCCCTCTTCTTCCCTTTTCACTCTGTCTTGCACAGTTGGCGTTTTGCCAGCTCAGCCCAAGACAGACAGCTCTGGTGCAAAAATAAACAGCTGCAGAGAGAAGCTCCAACTTCATCCTCTTTCCCACAGATCTCCATTCAATAAGCATGGACAGATGTTCATACAAGGTCATGCAGTAATCCTACAGCTCCATTTCAACAGTGGCTTCTTCAGGCAGACTTCTTTGAAAGGCTCCTGATCCAAGTATCAGATACAGCTAGGATGCAAAGCACGAGGTGGAATCCCAGGGGTGTGAAAAACATTAAGGAAGGCCTGGACCATGTGCAGGAATTTCATAACAGAGCCAAGCACTCACTTATGGCCTGTTGGACAAGGGCTCTAAAGGAAAGACCTCTGTGCTTTCCCAATGGAGAAGTGCTCCTGAGCAACTGAGAAGGTTGCCAAAAAAAAAAGTGGATTCAATCTACAATATTAAAGAATCTTGGAAGCACCAATCAGAGAACCAGAGAAACACAGAGTGGTTTGGGTCAGAATGGACATTAAAAATCATCTCGTTCCAGGCCCCTGCCATGGGCAGGGACACCTTCCACTAGACCGGGATGCTCCAAGCCCCATCCAGCCTGGCCTTGGACACTTCCAGGGATGGAGCAGGCCCAGCTTCTCTGGGCAACCTGTGCCAGGGCCTCACCACCCTCACAAGGAAGAATTTCTTCCTAATATCCAATCTAAACTTGCCCTCTGTCACTTTAAAATCGTTGATGTCTTGTCCAGGTCTGAACAGCTGAAACAAAAGTTGGTACAAACTTTACATGGGGCAATAGCTGAGTTTTGGTTTTGATTTTGTTGTTTGTTTTTTTTTTTTAAATAAAACTTTTCTTTGCTCAGCACCTGAGACAAGGCAAAACTTTTGTAAGGAAAAAAAACCTTTGAGATGTATTAATTTCAGGAGCTGAAACCAAAGCACAGGACAGTCTTTAGGAACATACACCCACGTGGAAAGCCATCCCAGGAGGGCAGCTCCTGGCCTGAGGTTTAGAGCCTGGCACTCATTGAGAAGATAAAGGAGCCACCAGCACATTCATGGAATCACAGGATGGTTTGGGTTGGAAGGGACCTTAAAGCTCATTTAGATCCAACCCCCTGCCATGGGTAGGGACTCCTCCCATCACCTTCCATCAGCAGCACCCACTCTGCTCTGGTTTCCCTACCAAGGTACCTCTACCCTTGAGGACAAGGAGGCTGCATGGAGAGGATCTTAAACTACTCCTAATTCCACTGTAATCAAGTGGAAAATGAAGCAAATTATTCTGAGAGGATCTTAAAATGCATTTCCAGCTGAATGATGTCTAAGGAGATGCCAAGGTCTTTGATTTCTGATTTTATATTAGAGATTGGGACCACCAGCATGATTTTTACATTTTTTACATTAAAATGGCTTTGGATGATCAAGGCTAGAAAATAAAATTGGTAGAGAAAGAAAAAGTAGATCTTTCCCTAGGGGATTTTTGGTTTGGTTTGGTTTGGTTTATTTTTTTTTAAATGCTATGAATTTGTCAGCTTGCCCTCAAATATTTCATTAAAACACTTATTTATTCCCATGGTGTGCTCTGGTTTTGCTAGTTCTATAAATAAATGCATAACCACTTAAATTTCCTGAAATACTGAGATTATAGCAAAACATTTATTCTAATGTTAAAAGTGCCAGAAGGGATAGGGCAGAGGTTTTCAAAACTAACAGTTTCAAAGTCAATTTGTGTACGAAAGTCAATTCTCCTGGCAGTTCCTTTTGCCATAAAACATGTTGTTCATTATTCTTTAATATGTTTTCTTATGTTTAGGCTTATTAGTTCATTAAATCATTGCTAGGATCTCTAAGAACTGGATGTAAAACAGAGAAGATCCTCTAAATCTAATGAAAGTGGACTAAAAATAAATTTATGACATTTGGAAGTCTTGCATAATAACAAAGAAAATATGAAATAATTCCTCTGTAGATGCCACAAAAATGGGGGTTTAGGGTTGTCTAGTGAGAGAGATCATTTTATTATGGTTTCTTTGAATTATTTACATCTAAACTTTACCCTTCTCTTTATTAATGACTTACTACATACAACAACCAACTCCTCAACTTCTGCATCCCCATAAATTCAAGAAAATAGGAGAGGACCCAAAATTTCAACCATCCTGATGCTCAGAAACTTTGTGCACAACGTTTGACAAGCCATGTTATGATTTTGCTCTATAAGATAGAGCTAAACCCACTCTCTTTACAGTCCAGGTGGCAACCTTGGAGGAGCATTTGTGAGCCCACCTATGCAAGGCAGAGAAAAGGTGCTACAGGAGGTCACATCTTCAGTCCTTCCTTCCTTGAAGGTTAGACTTGATGATCTTGTAGGTCTCCAACTTTAATGATTCTACACTTGACAGGATTCCATCCTAAAATATACTGAATATGATCAAGACATGGCCCAGTCAGTTCAAGACTGAATAAAACACCCCCAATATTGCACAGTAGCTTTGAATCCTCCCAAAAGATTCAACCATTCTGTTCTTCCTTTCTTTCCCTGCTTTCAACCCTTTCTAACACTCTATCCTAAGGACATTTAAGTGCAGGATTTTGGTCTGGAGGAAGAGTTGCCACAAGTAGACCTAGACCTCCTACCAGGTCCTTTGGACAATGCCATACCCTGCAACACCCAAGGGTTTTGAGGTTCCTTCAACAAAGCATTCCAAGTATTGGAATCAATTTAAGAAGCTACTGCAAAACTAAGGCAGTATTCAGGCCCCAATACAGCAAAAGGATTAACCACCTGCTTAATTTTAATTAACCTCAGGGGGACTCCTGGTGTAGTTCAGAGTTTGTTCTGTGCTTCAGCACTTTGCAGTATCAAGATGTGAAGTTGGCAGTGGATTCCTTGCCACAGTCTGACATCAGAGCTCAGAGATGTAGTGATACTATGTGATAGTCAAGCCACAGTGCTGGTTTGTCCATGAGCTTTTGAGTGACTTTTATCAACAGAGCAAAGCTCCAGCCATGTCCATCCCACCAATGAGGTCACAATTGATGGGAACATCTCCTTCCCATGTGGCACATGAGCTCTGTGACTTTGCCAGCCTGGAGGCAACGATACCATGATGGGAATTTAAGGACAAATCACGTCTCAAAACTGCTAGAAAAAGAGCAAAATAGAATTGGAGAGGACAGAAGGATGGTTCACCTGCTAAGGAGAAGGTTTAGGTTAGATATTTGGAAAAAAGTCTTTGCTCAAAGGGTTGTCAAGCACAGGAAGAGGCTGCCCAGGGAAGTGGCTGCGTCACCATCCCTGGAGGGATTTAAAAGATATGTAGATGTAGGACATGGTTTAGTGGTGGACTTGGCAGTGCTGGATTAATGGTCTGTTTTACGATTTTAGAGGTCTTTTCCCAACTAATGATTCTCTGAGTCTATGACAGGACAGATACAGCATTTGCAGCCCCAACACATGACTTTGCACCCAAGAGCTGGTTGGTGCAGCAGAGAGGTAAGTGGTAGAGAGAGGAGAGCAAAGAAAATGATAGCCCCAATTCCAGGAAAAAATGTTAGAAAAATTCATTCAGCAATTGCTAAGTATTGAGATGATAATTAGGTGATATATACCCACTGAACACTGCCAAGAACAACTTCCACAGGCCAATCCAATTTTGTTCTGTGACAAGATAACCAACCTTATCCAACAAGGAGAAAGACTCATGTGTGATATATCTTGAGGACAACTCTGGCCAGAGTCCCACACAGTATCTTCAAGAAAAACTGAGGGGAAAATGGTCTCAATGAAGTCAGAGCAAAATGAAGCACTGACCCAGCAGTCTCTTGGGCACACCTGGAGACAAGGCCCTGCTGGAAGGTGAGATTAACCTCCCCTTTTCAGATCTGGCATTTAACGCCCAGGTCGCAGCAAGGTTAATAAAAGCAGTGTTAAAAAATTCCTTGTGGATTGTGGCATTTTAATTGGAGCTCTTTAAATTCCCTGACCTATGTCTCTCCATGTGTAAGGCAGGTTTTGTTCATTTTCCCCACAAAAAAAAAGTTGGTTTTGGGAAGAAAGGTTGAAGATCCATCAAGAATCCAGGTTTTAATTCCAACAGCTGTACGGTGTTTGGTCTCTATTTTACACAGGTCACATTGCAGAAAAATATTTTGAAATATTCCTTTTTTAATGACTTAGTTAAAAAGTTTAAAACAAAAAGAAAAACTAGGACAACTTTCTACCCCTTGCTTTCCAATATTTTCATGCAACACCAATGCACAGCTGAACCCAGAGAAGCTCCTACATGAAAATGGGGGAATCCATGGTTTTCCATGGATTTGGGGAAGCTGAATGAGGAGATGAAAAGCAGATGTTGCTGGAACAAGTTGTAACTCTCAACTGCAAAGCAGGGACATGGCTTATGCCTCCACTTACCACTCCACACTGTTTTTCAGTGGCTGAATGACACTGTCAACCCAAAAATTGCTGTGCTCCCAAGTAATCCTGGTGATCCCTCGTGTGACCCACCTTAGGGTGCTGCTTGTTTAAGGCTACAGAACATTTGAGTTCTGCTGAGCTGAACTCTCTCTCCTGCCAAAAATTCCAATAGTAATAATAGTAATAATAATAAAACAGTATACTTGGGTTTGTATTCCACAAGAAATCCTAGATATCCACCATCAATATCAGAGTCTGAACTAGAGTTGTCTGACACCAAGGAGTCCCAGGCAAACCAGATTCCCTAAAAAACTGCCTTGGGGTTCCTCCCCGACCTGCTACAAATGGAGCCTGTGGAACTCTCTAATTAGGCTGGCCAGCAAGGTTAACCTCCACATGGCCTGAGGAGGGGCTGTTAGTCCATGATCCAGTCAGACCAGAGCCAAGGGGAACACCTCAAAGTAATTAACCTTTCCCTGCCTGGATCGAGCATGGAAGCAACAGAGCCAAGATGGACAGACTGGTATAAGGACAGAGGACACCCTCATGGTGATATCACCCTTTGTGAAACCAAACCAAACCCAACCCAACCTAAGCCTTCTATCTTTGCTCTTCCATGATAATAAAGATTGTTCAGTGCCACTCCCATCGCCTTTATTGCTGTGGTATCTGTTGAATCCCTGGATCACACCAGTGGACATTAAGTACCTGCAAGGATGCTGGTACCTGTTTTTATTTATTTATTAGACATAAAGAGAGAAGAAAAGGCTTAGAGCACATGCAGAACATGCCCATCAAGGTCTGCCCCTGCTGTGAGCAGACATACAGATTCCGGCAGGAAGGCTGAGCTCTTTTGTTCCAGCCACTCCATGATCTAATAAGTGGGCAGTTTTTCTTAGCAAACCAGCCATCCATCTTCCAGAAGCAGGAGCCAGATGATTAGTGTTGCATTACCCTCTCCTGACACTTAATTAATGACAATATTTGGGGATATAACAGCAAAAGGCATCCAACATGTTAGTCTCCCGTGGTGAAGGGACATGGAGAGCAACACAGGTTCAGATGAACATTGAACAGGTTCACAGGATACCAGGTTGGAAGGGGACCTCAAGGATCATCTGATCTGACCTTTCTTGGCAAAAGCACAGCCTAGACAACATGGTCAGCACCCCACCCAGATGGATTTTAACACTGTCCAACACTCAGGAATCCACCACTTCCCTGTGGAGATTATTCTAAAGGCTGATCGTGCTCATTGCAAACTATTTTCCTCCTGTCTGAGGCTCTGACAACTGAGTCTCCCCAGGAGTAACTTGTACCCATCACCCTTCATATTTTCCATGTTACTCCTTGGGAAATGGGAGTCTCCATCTTATTTGTAGCCACCCTTTAAATACTGGGACATGCCAAGGTCTCCCCTAAACCATCTTTTCTCAAGGTTGAATGAACACACCTCTGATTGAGACACAGAAAAAAAACATCTCCAAGTTGCCTTGGCCAATACAAACAGGTTCATCCCCCTGCAATCTTTACCAGAGAGACACCCAGCCAAGGGACCAGCTAATTTTGGCTTGCTGGGAAAATCAACCCTGGAGGACCTTGGAGATGTGTCCATTGGAATGCCACACGAGATGATGTGGGCATGCCTGTGGGGAAGCCAGCGCTGAACTCCAAGCCATGAGCACACACATTGATGGGCTCTGGATTGGCAGCCCATAGCCCATGGTTGTTTCTAAAAAACTGATGTTTCTACACAAGCTCCTTTTTGCAATCCACTAAAGGTGATTCCAGTGTCACATCAGTAACTGCCAAGTGATGGGCAAGCTGGGCACAATGAGGTATCTCTTCAAATATTTAGAGATTGGAAGTGTCTGGAGTTATTTTGTGCATTTGCATTAAAAGGTGGTCCTTTCATACAGCACAATGAATATTCATGCTTTTTTTAACCTTAGCTACAATGCACTGAGATTCATCATTTGTCTAGTCCACATTTCAATTCACTTTTCTCACAGCTCTTTGATTGTGCCCAAGTATCCCATTCTTCCTTGCTTTTATGTCTTTCATGTTGCCTTGCAGAATAGCCTAGAAATCACTCTTTACAACTGAACAGACAACTCACACTTACTTCAATACCTTCTCCCTGTTCAAAGAAAAAAAAATCATAATTACACCCAAACTCATAAGAAAACAGAAAGCCAAGAGAAACCTCTATACTTTTTTTTTTTTTTAATTTCCATCCAGGGAGAGCAGCTATTTGCAAAGCAAAGAAACGTTTCTCAAAGAATATCTGCAACCCTCAAAACATGAAAACCAAGTCAGGCTGTGTTAATGAACAGCACAGCTGAAAACAAAGGCAAGTGAGTACAGGGATGATGTTCTTCCCTGGTGCCAAAGGAAAACAGGGCCTTTTGCCGTGTTTCAGGATCCCTTTCCCTGATGCTTCTGCAGAGGTCTGAACTCTTCCCAGTTGTGTCTACACTGCAGCCTCTCTCTCCAGTGCAAGCCAGACCCAAGACCAAAATGAAATGAAGGATATGTCCCAGTTAAAAAGACTTGCTGAAAGCCAGACTAGATTTACCCAGATCAGCCCTACAGCAACTACCCATGTAGATGGGGATCTGGTGCACATCTGGGAAGCTGCAGGTGTGGTTTCACCTTCCTGTGCTGCTGAGACTGGGCAGGATGAGACCCACTTCCCACCTCCAGTCCCACATCAACAGGGCCAACCACTGTGCTACCCAAGGTCTGCCAAAGGGCGCCTCCTCCAACCTGCCTGTGTCAGGAATGGGACACAGCAGAGTCACACAAAAGCAGGAGGTTCTAACCATTAGCTGTGCTCCACTTCATGGCAGTGAAAGAATGAATTTGCTTTCATGAAGAGCAGGTTTGCCTTGCATGTTGGGGTCCAATTTAGATGCACAGGTTGGCACCTGGGTGCTTTTTTCATTCTGCTTTAGCTTTTCTAGAGTCCTCTGGGGCAAGGGGGGAACAGGTAAGGAAAGCACAGCTGGACTCTGCTTAAAAACATGCCACAAAGGAAGAATCCACAGCCATTTGCAAGCCACTGTTTATGGTTTCAGCATTTCCAGAGCAAGTTTTGGACCCTGTTGTCACATCCAGGCACGTTTCCCTGATTCAAGCAGCCCCCGGAGCAGTCAACTTTCCCTATGGGAATGCACAGCCCACTGCATTTTGTACATCTTCCCATCTACTTCCATCATCATTGCACCCACAACCAGTCCTAGATCAATCGAATTCTTGCAAAGATGATGGGGAGATGAGGACAGACACAAGCAGGTCTAGAGAATATCCCACACTTCTCCTTTCAGTCCCCCCAAAATTCCTCCAAAACGCTCATAAAATGCTGCTCTTCCACATTGCAGCCTCAAACCCTGAGCACAGTAACACTCTGGGCCTCGTCACACAAATCAAACTCAACATCTTTGGTTTCCACTTTTGAAAATCAGTATCAGAAATGACCCCTGGTGAGAGTGTGGTATTTATACACCAGCCACGCTGAACCTGAGCAAGCAAAACTTCAGTCCTCAGGGAGTCAGGGGGAATAAATCACAGCAAGGGATCGATACTTCACCGAGAGGTTGATAGCCTTGTCTCGAAGGGCCTCCAAATGGGTTCCTGCTCCCAAATCCACTCCCATCAATGGATCCATAAGACATTTTCTGGATAGTGATGGATGTGGGATAACACTTGAAACCTAAAAAAAGGAGAAAAAGACAGACATGGCCATGTTAAAAGTCAGTTAAACCCCAACATTCCAGGAAAAAAAGGACTGAAAAGACAAATAGAAGAAACAGGGCAATCTCCCAACTTCAGGATGCCCACCCGCAAAAAATTAAAAGCACTAAAATCCAGGTCTCCTGGGCTACAAATGATCTTGGGGACAAACAATTCATTTGACCTCCCTGTGTCTTATTTTATCCATTGATAAAGGGCAACTTTTAGTTCCTTGCTGTTCACAAAATGCTTTGAGATCCTGAGCTGGTAGGTAAAGACTAAGCACTCAGTCAAAAAAAAAGGTACTGCTGTCTCCTGGAACATTACCAGTCCATAGCTGACTAGGAGTCCATCCATCATGTTGCAGTCTTGATGAGCTCTCCAAAGAGACAGTTTGCTGCTATATTCTAAGCTCCTGGGCTTCCAGTATAAATATTGGTGCCACAGTTATTTTTCCTTGCTGGTTAAAAAACAAATAAATAAATAAAAAAGCTGCAAGGCCTAAAGTAGCAGCAGCAGAAGGAAATCAATGCAGCACTGTCAGAGAAATGGTACTTCATCCTCCTTCCCACCTCCCCATCCACAGAGATGCCTCACCATGGCCCCAGGAAGCCTCCAGCATATCACTGGTGTCCCAAGACCTGGATATGAGAAATAGTTCAACTCTAAGGCATGGAGATGATACTGGCACGTGCTACAGGACCAAAACCCACCTTCTGCTTTCTTACATCAAGGCTATGAAAAAAAAAAGACTCAAACAGGTGTGTCTACCACCAAAAAAAAGTAAAAGACAGTGTGGCCTTCTGGGCAGCCCTTCATCAAGCAGCAATGCTGTGATGCTGCAGCATGGGAATGTCCAGTGGAGATGACTGGGAATATCACCTGCCCTTCATGTCAGGAGCAGTTTTGTCATCTAAATGTCATTTGTTGACTGGAGGACAAACAAACTGAGATAACAAACCACCCTCTCCAACAAGCATTGCAAGAACCTTCAGTGTGACATCAGAATCACAGAATGGTTTAGGTTGGCAGCGACACTTCAAGGTCAAATAGTCCCACCCTGCTGCCATGGGCAGGGAGCACTTCCACTAAATCAGGTTGCTCGGAGCCCCATCCAACCTGGACTTAAATATTTCCAGGCATGTGGTATCAAGCACTTCTCTGGACAAGCTTGTCTGGTGTTTCACCACTCCAAATTTCCTCCTATATCTATTCTAAATTCCTGTCTTTCAGTTTAAAACCATCACCCTATGAACCCATCCCATCACTACAGGTCCTGTTAAAAGGTTTGTCCCCATTTTTCTTATAAGTCTCATTTAAGTACTGAAAAGCCTCAATAAGATCTCCCTAGAGCCTCCTCTTCTCCAGGCTGAAGAACCCCAACTTTCACAGCCTGTCTCCATAGCAGGTGTGCTCCATTTCTCTGATCCTTTTTGTGGCCTCCTCTGGTCCTGCTCCAATAGGCCCATGTCTTCCTTGCACTGAGAAAGGTTTGTGGGTGTAAGGCTGGATGACATGAGCTGCAGTGCTTCATTCTGGGCTTGGATACTCAAACTGCTCATGTCCTGGACCAGCCATTTCCCATCTGACATGCAAAAACCTGGAATGGCCTCCAGTCTCAATGACACATGACCACACGTGGCACGATGTCCTGACGTATGCACTGATAGATATCTCAGGAGAGGCCTAAAGTCTCTTTTGGGATGCACTGGCACAGCCACATTCTTGTAACTATTCCTTTGGTTTGTCCTCCAGGGAATGCCAAGCACCAGAAATTCCCAATTCTTCACTGTACTGGGAACAGTCTAATGGCCTCAGGTACCTGTCAGACTTCACTCTCCTTTTTCCTTTCAGAGTTTCAAAACCAAGCAAAAAAATCACTGCTGAGATTGTCCAGACAGGGAAACTCCAGGACTAAAAGGAATCACTCCCCATCCTCCCTTAATTAGACAGACACCTGAAAGAAGATGAAAGTGCAGCCACCTTGAGAGAGCAAATGTTGGGAGCCAAATCCATTAGAAGTGGAGTAAATCCAGAGTGCAGCTTCCCCATCCAGCCTCAGCGTGCCACCTACTCACACAACTGGCATCTGAGGCTGCAGGTGGCGTGAGGCCATAAACCCTTCCATTTCTGGACACAGCCTTCAGTCCAAACCTGGCACAGCCAACCTGTGAGAGCCAGAGGAGTGTGTGTGTGTTTGTGTGTGCACTGAGGAGGCAGAGGATGCAGCAAACAAGAGGAACCAAGGAGCAAAAGGGTTTGCAAGACACTCAACAACATAACAATCATCATATAAACCATGTAAATCTGTAAAACTTTAAGCTCCACGGAAATACACTCTACAGTTATACTCTGCCCTGGCAGACCTTGAAGCAACTTCCAGAACCTAACGAGGGTCTGCAAGAGAGGTGGAGAAGGACATTTGAGCAGGGCATGGGGTGATAGGACAAAGAGTAATGGCTTTAAACTGACAGAGGGGAGGTTTAGATGAGCTTTTTGGAAGAAATTCTGTATTCAGAGGGTGGTGAGGCCCTGGCACAGGTTTCCCAGAGAAGCTGTGGCTGCCCCATCCCTGGAAGTGTTATTAAAAAAGTAAAACTCAGCTATGGCCTTATGTAAAGTTTGTACCAACTTTTGCTCAAGCTGTTCAGACCTGGACAGCTGACAAGAGAGTAGGTTTAGATTGGATATTAGGAAGAAATTCTTCCCTGTGAGGGTGGTGAGGGCCTGGCACAGGTTGCCCAGAGAAGCTGTGGATGCCCCAACCCTGGAAGTGTTCAAGACCAGGTTGGATGAGGATTGGAGAACCTGGGCTAGTGGAAAGTGTCCCTGCCCGTGGCAGCAGGGTGGAACCAGAGGATCTTTACGATCAAACTCAAACCATTCTACAGTTCTATGAAGTCACAATGGACATTCTTCATCATAACCACTCAACGCTACATGAAACTGCTGAAGATTCACTTGGGGAGTGGTGATTGCAGTGGACTGGGAACAAACCTCACTTCTCCTGGGTCTCAGGTGAGCTTACAACTACCACAGTAACACAACCTCCATCACAAAATGTAACCTAAAATCCAGCAAAACTCTTACCTGGGAAAAGATGGGCACATGGAAGACAATTACAAGAAAGTCTCTTGGCTGGGATAAGGAATTATTTTCTTTACCTCCCATCGTGGCTACAGATTAAATCCACTGTAAGCAAGGATGTGGGACAAGCAAACAGCCTGAAAACACCCTCTGTAGAGAGGTTCATCCTGACCCACACTTTCTCTTTAGAGATAAGCAAGTAGAATTATTTGTTGCCACAATTTCCCCAAGACAGAAAAGAAACATGGAGTGAAAGTCTACACCATGTTGTAAAATTATTTGATTACAACTGGGCAAGTGTTGCTTTGGCAAACAGTGAATGTGTCTATTTTTTCTCCACCAGAGTGGAAAGGAGGAGAGAAGGAGGGCTTTTAGAGCACTCCAAATGTCTAATGTGGATTTATCATTTTCAGAGCATGTTCCCATTTTTAAAGCTTTTTCTCCTTGTAAGGGAGGAAAAATAGAAAGAATTGAAAATGAAATATTTTGTTCTAGCTTAACCAACCTTTTTAGCAACAATCACCTCCCACCCCATCCTACTAAGCTATTGAAATATCCCTAATTCACACAGCTCTGGAGGCACATTCTTACCCCACACCAATATATTTACAGGAAAATTTAAGAGCAGATCTAAATGCCTTTAATTTGATTGGCAATAAAAGCATTTCCCTCCCCATCCCCATGGCACTTCCCAAGGCTTTTGTCTACTGCTCTTCAGGGAGACTTGTCCAATTTACTGTGAAGGCAGTTTGTACAAATTGGAACAAGCATTTCCTGACATACTAGACATAAGGGGGAAAAAAAGAAATAAAAAGAAGAAAAAAAAGGAGGAAAAAAAGAAGAAAAAAAGATTTTATCACAGTATTCTCTTCATCATCTAAAATACAAATGAAGGAACAACCACATCCAGGCCAGACTAAAAGGACATCCATCCTGCCAGAGGCATGAATATGTGTTTTAATGACATGTAACTACTTCTTGCTTGGTCTATCCTCTAGAGGTTTACCATGCCATGAATATAATTGGATGCAGCATCTCAAGGAAGGGCTTGGTCCATGTTTCTTGGGTTGAGAAAGAAACTGGCAGGGAAAACCAAGCAGGCAAAATTATTTGAGTGTTCTCCTACACCCATAAGTGTCCATTTAGAGACACTCAGATGGCAGAATTAGTGGTAGGGATGAAAGGTGAGGTTTCAGCATGGGAGAAATAAGTTAATTACTCCTATTGTTACTATATCTCAGTGATTAAACTGTTCTCAGCTCAACCCATGAGCTTTCTCACTTCTACCCTTCCACTTCATTTCCACCATCCTGCTGGGGCAGGTGAGCCAGGGGCTTTGTGGAGCTCAGTTCCCAGCTGGACTTAAACCACAACAGCACTTCAGACAAGTTGGGTATTTTTAAAGTTGAGTTTGACTGAGAAAAACATGAGCACACTGGAAAGGAATGGAAAAGGAGGACAGACATGGACAGACTGGATCAATCCAGGGAAGGGCCATGAAGATGATTAAGGGATGGGAGCATGTGGTATATGAAGAGGCTGAGGGAGTTGGGAGTGTTCAGTCTGGAGAAGAGAAGGATGTGGAGTGATGATATTAAGGTGTATAAATACCTTATGGAAAGAAGCAAATACAATGGACTCAGACTGCTCTTGGTGGTGCTCAGTGACAAGACAAGAGACCGTGGATTGAAATAGGGGAAATTCCATCTCAAAAAGGAAAAAAGAAAAGCTCTTTGTTTTGTGTTTGGAGTGGCTATTGTGATGCCTTTTAATTTTTGTTGTTGTTGTTGTTGTGGTTGGTTGGTTGGGGTGTTTTTTGGGTTTTTTTTGTCCTTTTTTTTTATGGTGAGAGGGTTGAAACATCAGCACAGGCTGCACAGAGAGGTTGTGGAGTCCTCATCCTTGGAGATAGTCAAGCCCTGACTGAACATGGACCTGAGTAATCTGCTCCAGGTGACCCTATTCTGAGGAGGAGGTTGGACAAGACAACCTCCTGAGTTTCTTTCCCCACTCTGGCATTCCATGATTTTCCTCCCATGGTGTCTGAACCAACTTGAAAGCCATTCCTGGCCCTCTTGGCTGACTGAAGGCCATTGACTATTTACTAATAACTAACCTAAACCTACTCTCTTTCAGTTTAAACCATTAAATGCTCCCAGGGGACTGATGTCATAACCAAAGAACAGACTGTGTGTGGTCCACAAAGCTCTGCTTTCTCCATTGGTACGTACTTTGAGTGGTGAGTTGGGTCCTGGAACTGGGATCAGCCTCATTACACACACACATGACACCAAGCAGGGGGGTTAGATGACAGCTCCAGCCTTCAGAACGATCCCAACAAACCAGAAGTGATGTTCAACAAGGAAAATAAGACACTGCATAATTCAGGGCAGCTGCAGGGACCTGAATTTAGTAGCAGCAAACAAGAGCACAAACAGAAGATGGGGAAGTGTTGGCCAGTGCTGCAGATGAGGATGGACAGATGTCATGGACTTCAGGCTGAACAGGAACCTGCAGTGACATTCCCTGTAACAGTGGCAGGTGTCAGCAGGGGAAGTATAAATAGGATTACAATCTTCTTGACAAGAAAAGCAAACCTTTTGCTTGACCTCACACTCTGGGCAACAAGCTCCAGCAAAGGCTTTGTCGAGGCTGAATAGAGTCCAGAGGGAACTTGGAGAATGACAATAGGTCAAGAAAACATACTCTGATAGGAAAGACTGAGCAAATGGGGTTGCTTTTCCTATAGAAGGGAAGATTGATGGGAAAACTTGAGCCTCCAAATCTGTGCAAGGCTGCTCAAAATAGACAGAGTGGAAAACATTTTCTTCATTCCTGTTGGACAAGACAAGGGAATAGCTCTAAACCAAAGCTGGAAAGATGAACTGAGACATTGGCAGAGCCTGTGAGGAAGGACAAAGCACCTCTGGGAACAGGCAAAATGGAGAAAGGTCTTCTGACACCTGGAAGTGATAAGACTGACCAACACCACTCAGGCTCAATACTGGGTCCAGTCCTGTTCAACATCTTCATTAACCTGAACTCTGTGGGTCTGAAGCCATTCTCCCTTGTCCTATCACTACATGCCCTTGTCCAAAGTCCCTCTCATGATCTCTTGGAGCCTCTTTAAGCACTGGAAGGGGCTCTCAGGTCTCCCTGGAGCCTTCTCTTCCCCAGGTGAGCACCTCCAGCTCTCCCAGCCTGTCTCCAGAGCAGAGGTGCTCCAGCTTTCTGATCATCTTTGTGGCCTCCTTTGGACTCACTCCAGAGCTCCATGTCCTGCTTATGTTGGGGGCCCAGAGCTGGATGCAGTGCTCCAGGTGGGGACAACACCTACACTTCTGGATGATCAGTTTGAGATGTATTTTTCTGAGGTTTTTCACCCAAATAAAGTCCTTTTACTGACCAGCCTGGCCTTCTTCATAAAGAATGAGCAGATCATTTCCCATAAATCATCTTTATGCATCACTCCTACAGCCTCTGGTTAGACCAGGTCACCTCTTTCCATAAGAGTCTCTTTGAGGCTCCAGTTAATGAAGGATCAACCCCAGCCACTCTGTGAGGAGATTTTTGTCTTCTCAACTCTTGAACTTTGCTGTTTGATCTTTCTGTTGCCTCTTAACTTTCCCTCGGATGAACTAAACAGACGACCCTCTTTCATTTCTCATTAGGAGACTTGTTTACTCATGAACCACAAAGGAGAATACTCTGCATTTTCTTGCTTTCCTTCCAGCTGCCTCCATTTCCCTGCCTATAAAATGGATAGGCAGATACAAAGCCCTCCTATTGGCAGAGCACCAGAGGTCATGGAACAGTTTGGGTTGGAGGGGACCTTTTCAAGGTTATCCAAAACAACCCCCTGCAATAAGCAGGGACATCTTCAACCAGGACTAACTTGGTTAATTTGAAAGTTTTTTGAAGGTGTAAGCGGAAAGGGCATATTTGCAAAGCCTTCTGCTCCCAGAGTTGACTCTGTCACTCATGCCACAGACATGATGCTTTTTAGCTTATTTTCTTTGTTTGTTTGTTTTTTTCAATTACTAAAACCTAAACCCAATAAAGTTTTATGCTGTTCACCTGGAAAAAATGCTTTTTCCTTCTTTCTCAGGGAACCTGACTTGATGAACAAGCTCTGCTGTTCAATCACCTTTTTTTGTTTTGTTTTGTTGTTTGGGTTTTTTTACTCAATGATTTTAACATTGAATTGGTGTAATTGCACAAATCCTCAAGTGCCTCATAACATGGCTGTCAGAGGTCAGTCAGAAGAGCTGTAGGGGATGACTTTCTACTTTTTCAGTCTGTGTTCTGAGGTAATTTATTCTCTTCTGCATCTTTTGTGATGTTTCTAATATTAACATCATGTTCTGGGGTGGCTTTGGGCAGGCAAGGAGAGGAAAGCAGTGCAAGGAGCTGAAGAAATGACTGGCAGGGAGTGGTCCAGGAGAAAAGTCCTGCCTGCAGCAGGACTGAGGATGCAGCAATACAGATGCTTCCTCCCACTTTGCTTCCCAATTAAGGTTTAAAGCTGATGGAAGGTCCTTGGAGAGTGAAATCATCCCTGTCCCCATGGCCTGAGAACCTCACTGTCTAGCCTAGGTTGACAAGACACAAAATATGACAAAAACAACAACAAAACCCCAGGGCATTCCATCTATAATCAGGCCTTGCACAAACTGAATAGACTTCCAGAAGCTTCTAGAGACACTTGTGTAGCACTTGACTGGCATGACGTCACTTAGGACTGTAAACAACCTGACTCAACACCCTGAACCCTGCTCTTGTCTCCCCTCCTCCAGCTGAAGTACCACAAGCAGAATGCCCACCGCCTGAAGACATCATGGAGTAAGTGCAAAGGAAAAGCAGCACAGACTAGCCCAGAAATGAGCTGTCCTTCTCTTCTCTTCTCTTCTCTTCTCTTCTCTTCTCTTCTCTTCTCTTCTCTTCTCTTCTCTTCTCTTCTCTGTTTGCTATGAAACAATGAGAAAAATCCTCTTTTTGCATTCTTCCTCATCAAAGCCTTATTTGATGAAAGCCTCTGATGGCTTTCTAATGGATTTAAGTTTTTCTTCCCCACGGTACAGTTGCCATCAGAGATGTCTCCAGGAGGAGAGCATTTTGTCCCAGGAACAGATATGATCAGAGTAGCCTGAAAAGCCAGAGACAGCAAGATAAGACATCCATGACATTTTATGGAGATATCCACCGAGCCACAAATAGAGACTGGTTGGGTTGCTGTGCTTTTAATTGCAATGACATTGAGAGCTCTGGCTGCTCTCAGCACACTTGATTGGAGCCTTTGCCTAATCTCGTGTTTCAACCACTGCAAAGCCAAAAGAAACAGTTTCTGCCTCACTTTTCTTTCATCAGTCAGTCATTCCCAAGATGTGCAGCCAGTAGCACCCATCAGAATGCCAAACATTTCCCTGTCCACCAACAAGCACCTCCACACCCACCCAAGTCATGATTTCTCCACCTAAGACCTTCTGTTGACGCCAGAGGACTTTAGATCAGATGGACTGAAACGCAGCATAAAAGAGAAGGAGAGGATAAGCCCCAGAGGTGGGAAGGAATAGATGCCTGTAAGTCATCTGTACACATTTCATGCTACACAAATGCCTGTGGATCAGACACAAGGCAAGCAATCTGGAAGCTGGTTGAGCTCCTTTCATGTCAGTCCCAGTTGCCACTTCAATGCACAGACTCTTCTTCCACATCAACCTGACTGCACATCTCCTCACAAGAGAACAGAAAACACTCTTCAAATGCTGCTCCTGCAGCAGAGACAGGTTGGCCTTAGGCAAATGCCAAGAAGAAGGGCTGAATGTATTTTGTTTAGCTTGGGAGGCTCAGATTCATAGGCTCTCCCCCTAGCTAAGCTGCATAAAATTCTGAGGGCAAAACTACCTGCTAGAAAAAGTTTTCTAACAAAAGGATCACAGATGCCACGGAATGATGGATGCCTTCCATCTTCAAAGCACAAGGCAGCTCACACTGAAGCAGTTTGGTTCCCCCAGAGCAGCAGCTGAGTGTGATAAATGACAGAGTGATTGTACAGGCAAGGTCAACCCTCAGGACCCAAATGTCTGCACACCTGGAAAAGCAATCAGGCTTCCTTGATACCCAGGAATTTAGATCAAGAGAAAAAAAAAGGAGACAGTCTTTGAGAGACCAAAGTTTTGTAGTCTGTGGCCACCGAGCTGGATGTCACGTTTCCTGCTGTTACAGGCTGTATGGGTGGCAGTGCTTGGATGCCTTAGTGCAAGGTCACTGTTAGCTCATCTTGATCAAGAGGTGATGTCACCCCTCCTGTTTTTTTCAACTGACATTAATATCATGGTTAAACAATACTTCTTCTGGCTCCTGCAGGAGATGATGATCCAGATGCTGTCGAGATGATCTAGGCAGCTTCCAACCCTGAATTGCTCCGAAACCATGTTTCTTCTAACTCACCAAGGGTTTTCTTTCAAATTTTTACCTGTATTGCCTTCTTCTTCTTGCTGGTTTGTGCCCTGTTGTTTACTTTTTGTGAACCTTGCATGTAGAACAGCCTTAATCTACCCACATGCTAGACAAACACAGGAGTATTACATATTTCAGTGAACAGCAAAATTAAATTTCCAGTCAGTTCAGAATCCAGGTTCATCTGCCTTTTCACTGGTTACAAAAGATGAATATTAATGCCTATTTGCTGTAAGAAAAAAACAGGGAGGAGGAACTCAGGAAAGAGGGAACTGGTGTCTAGTTTGCTACTCTGACGTTAGAGTAAACTTATTAATTATAAAAGATGAACACGCACGAATGGACAAAGACCAACTGCAACTCACTGGGTCAGCTTAACAAAATTAGAAATGGCATTTATAAATTTATATTGGATTTCAACAGAATAATGAAAAATGCATCTGAGGACGGCACCAAGTTTTGAGTCCATGGAAACATCTTGATAGACAGAGTTGAAACGCTTCAGGGGAAGAAGATGCAGGGCAAAATGGTGAATTAATAAAGTAATTGATTCCTAAAGCCCAGGATCCTGCTCCCCTACAACCAAATATAACCTGTTTCCTATGTGCCGCTTCCCAAAGTAGAAGTTTGGTATTCAATGCACACAATCAGCATATACATCAGCCCAAGCTCTCATCTGTACCAATGTTCAACACATTATAAATAAACCTTGGAGAAGGAGAAATGACAAGTAGTGTGGTCTGCTGAAGACATGGCACACAGTGGGAAATAAAGAACTGTCCTGGTTCAGCAACCAAGACCACTGTGTGGGTGTGATCAAAGCTGTGTATTCTCCACCCTCTGTGTAATCTCTCATGAACTGTTAACAATGGACCATTTGCAGCAGCTGCCCAGGGCACACCTGACCCCTCAGGGTGTGAGCTGGGTGTGAAAGAAGCCTGTGAGATGAGAGCTGTGATAACTCCTCCTCCAGGAAGTCATTGGCACCTTCACACCCAGCCTGAGGGGGCGTGTCTGCTAATGGCCAGCAACAATTCAAAACTTATCCCATGAATCACAGAGTCAGATCACCCATTGTGGAACTCCCTGCCCTGGGGGAGGTACTGGGTGCTCCCACCTGAACCTGTGCATATATAATCTGGAGGTTTGTGGACTTCTGGTAACACTTGTCAGATCCAGAGGAGGAGCAGAACCTCGACAGGAGGAGCCCACCACTCTTGACCAGACTGTGACATCATCTGCACCAACACGTTTGTCCCTTCCTTTTACTTTGAACTCAGGGGAACCACGTGGGGCTCAGCACAGGGGCCAACAAACCCCACTGTGTTTGTGCCCCAGGGGGCTGGGTTATACTTTGGGTTTTGTGGGTTAAACCCAATTTCTCTTTGTGCAATTGCACTTATTGTAATATTGTTATTAAATTGTAATTTTGACTTATAATCCCTTTTGTGTTGGGTCCATTTCTCCTGCCGGTTTACCTTTAAACCAGCTCAAGAAACTACTGCTGCATTTGGTAGCAATTCATCAAGAAACAGAAAACAACTTGGTATGTCCATTTCAAGTTTCCTACCAAGACCATGGGAGATGAAGGAAGTCATTTAAAACACAGGGTAAATCAAGCCAATATAGATCACAGAATCATGGAATCATTAAGGTGGAAAAAAGACTTCTAAGATCACTGAGTTAACCATTAACCAAACACCACTGTGTTCACAGATACCAAATCCCCAAGTGTCACATCCACACACCTTTTGAACACTTCTAGGGGTGGTAATTCCACCACCTCCCTGAGCAGCCTGTTCCAATGCCTGACCACCCTTTCAGTGAAGAAATATTTGTTAATATCTAATCTAAACCTCCCCCAGTCCAACTTAAAGCCATTTCTTCTCCTCCTGAATGCGGAGGGTGTGGAAGTGGCTGTGGAGAGGAGAGAATAAAAAAACCCATCACATTGGTCATATGATGGACAGTGGTCTCCAAAACTTAATGTCCAGGAGAGAAAAAGATGGGAGGCAGGGGAGATGTGTTCTGCTTGGTGGGGATTTTTATAATTGTTTTGCTTCATTGGGTTTTTTGTGAGATTTTTGCTTGGTTTGATTTGGTTGGTTTGCTCTTTTTGTTTCTTTGTTTGTTTGTTTCTTGGGGGTTTTTGTTGTTCTTCGTTTGGCTTGCTTCTGGTTTTGTTTGGTTTGCTTTTTCGTAGTCTTTTTTTTGTTTTGTTTGTTGTTGTTTCTGTTTTGGTTTTTAACTGGGAACTGAAAGAAAACCAATGAGATGGTGTGCAGCAGTTTGCAAGTTTGGTTTTTGTTTTTTTTTCCAGTCAGAGGTCAATATCCAGGAAGGGAAAATAAAACAAGTTTGAAAAAATCAAATGTCAGTGAACGTGGATATCAGCCAAAGGGTGGCTTGGGACAACCACACAGTCCCATGGAATCAAAGGACACCTTTGAAAAGACAGAATCACAGAGCCATTCAAGTTGGAAAATACCCCTAAAATCATTAAATGCAACTGTTAACCAAGCACTGCCAAGTTCACAAAGGAAAATAGAAAGAGAGAGACACAAATTCAGGCAATCAAGGTGAGAACTAGAGATATCTCCAAATATTTCAGGGATATAAAGAGGAGAAAGTAGTTCAACACAATCCCAAGCAGCTGGCATGGAGTCAACTACAATGTAACTATAACTTAAATCATCACTCATTGAATCTTAAGGTTGGGAAAGACCTCCAAGACCATCCAGTCCAACCTTTGGCCAATCCCCACCTTGTCACCCAGCACTGAGTGCCACCTCCAGCCATTCCCTGGACACCTCCAGGGATGGGAACTCCACCACCTCCCTGGGCAGCCCCTTCCATTGCTTAAGAAATCTTTCAGTGAAGAAATTCTTCCTGATGTCCAACTTCTTTTGGCACAGGTGGAGGCTTTTACATCTTGTCCTCTCACAAGTGGCCTGAGAGAAGAGATCAACCCCCACCTGACTCCAGTTTCATTTCAGGGAGTTGTAGAGAGTGAGAAGGTCCCCCCTGAGCCTCCTTTTCTCCAGACTGAGCCTCACCAGCTCCCTCAGCCTCTCAGACATCCTCTAGACCCTTCACCAGCCTCACTGCCCTCCTCTGGACATGCTCCAGCACCTCAATGTCCTCACCTTCCCCCAAGAATAACCTCAATGAAAGGTTAAAACCCCACTGTCGTGACATGTATTTATACACCCATGCAAACCCCCTCAGGAATACTGCACTCAAACAGGTTCTCATTGCCTTTCCCTCTTTGTACAAATCCTGTGGCTCATTGAGAGGTGAGGAGAGTCAGCTTGTAGCCTCTGCTGACAAGAGCTCTTCTGACATTTCTATTCCTTGCTCTGCCCATTGTGCTTCTACAGTGACTCCACCTACGGCTCCTCACACAAGAGCACAAAAGATTCCCGAACAATGGCCACACTGGGAGATGAATTAAAATCACGTGGCAAAAAGACATGGGCTCCAACAATGAGAAAGTGCAGAAGGTTCCTCAGGACTGCCCTGGGCTCTGTGGCCACCCACCATGAATCCCAGCCCAGAGTCAGCAGTGGCTGTGAGACGATTTTAAGGGAATTTTCTAAAAAGCCTCCACTGAACCTGCACTGGGCCACTGTGCATTTTTGAGGAAAAACAACCATGGTCAATTTTCCAACTCATTTGCTTTTGCCAAGACCCCTCACTGATGGAGAACACTGTTGATCCTTGAATTCTTTCAAGTGGTTCTTAATATCCCATCAATCTGCTGTTCACAGAAGGACTTTCTGCCTGTGTTTTTAAACCACAAGCAATTGAGATGTTTTGGACCACAGACATTCACCAGAGGGATGCAGCAAAAAAACCACAGCAACAAATTTGCCCAAATCCCAGGAAAACATGCTACCAACCACCCTCATCACCTGGGGAGGGGAGGCTCTCCACAATGGAGTGAAGCCTCCTGGCACATCTCCTGCCTGCAGCAGAGCAGGGCAGGGAAGTGCAGGATTAGCATGGCAGGAGAAAAGAGATTTCCCCTCATTTGAAGGCTTATAGACAAGGACAAGACAGAGCACATGAAGCATCTGGATGTGTAAATATGTGCTGTCAAAGGAGGTTGTTTTCTCCAGGCCAGCCCCATTCACAAGGCAGAAGCAGAAAATGGTACAAGGCAGCCTGAGGAGAGCCAAACTCATCCCCTTCCCATCTTTCTTTCACCCTAATGACAAATATTTTGGGGTACATCCACCCTCAGGCTGAGAAAGCTACAGGGGTCAGGTCTGCTCTGACACAGCCTCCAATCAGTTATGAACAGAGACCATAAAAAGCCCTGATTGAGCTCATTTCCCACCTTTGTTCTCCATGCATTGCAGGACTCCTCCTTGCTGCTGATAAGCTCCTGTAGCACAGGATGGCACCAAAGGGAACCAAGTGCAAATATCAAGGAGAAAGAGCAGCTTTGCTTCAGTGTGTGACTCAAGCCCTGAAGGAGCCAAAGCAAAGCAGCTGACTGGCAAACCCTGCACAGGAGAGAAGTTGCCCTTAAAATACAGACTGCATTGTTTTTGCTGATGTATTGTTAGGCAGTTATCCATATATAAGACCCTGATGAATGGAGGACACACAGTGTGGATGGCATGGTCTAAATACAGGTGCCAAGTACCATCTGAGATGCCCTGTGAGGTGTGTGTGGGGCTAGAAGGCCTGTCTGGTGATGCACAGCCTTCTGGGCTCACAGAAGACTTGGTTGTAATAATGCCAAGGTCATGGGTTCAATCCCCTACATGGGCCATTGACTTAAGGGTTGGACTCCATCCTTGTGGGTCCCTTCCAACTCAGAATAGTCTGTGATTCTGTGATTCTGTGACAAGAGTGGGAAACACCTCTAAATTAAGGCACCTAAATCAGAACTCCTGGGGTTGGAAAGACCTTTAAGACCATTGAATCCAACCATTAACACTGCCAAGGCCACCACTAAAACGTGTCCCAAAGTGCCACATCTACATGTCTTTTAAACCTCTCCAGGGGTGGTGACTCCACCACTTCCCTGGGCAGCCTCTTCCAATGCTTGACAAGAACGTCAGTGAAGAAATTTTCCTGAACAGCCAACCTAAACCTCCTCTGGCACAACCTGAGAGCATTTTGTCTTGTCCTATCACTTGTTACAAGGGAGAAGAGACTGACACACTTCTCAGTGTGTGCAAAAGGTGTGTGAGCACCTCCAGCTTCTGGGAGAGACTTAAGTCAGTACACTCAGTGAAGACTGGACAGCAAGTCAAAATACACAGGAGGTACCTATTTTTCAATAGAGAGAGTGGGGGAAGGTGGCAGCTCCTAGGAAGCATAAACAGATCACAGATTTTTTTAAAACCCCTTAAATTTACCTTTAAATTTATCATTTTCACCACTCTTTTCCATGCTTTATCTCATTCTGCCACTCTCTTCCTAATAGAGTAGAAGAACTAAACAGGTAAGGTCATGTCAGACTGGGAAAAGAATGTTGGAGTTTGGGGAAAAGCCCATAAAAAAACATCCCATGAATTCCTGAGGCACCTGGAAAAGGCAAATCACCCTTTCTTTTTCCAGTGCAAGAACTGGAGGGTAAGGAAGCAAATTCAGGAGGAGACAGGACTGAAAAAAAGGAGATACTCCTACATGTAGACTAAAAAAGCAAGAACTTTGTTCTATGGGCTTTTGTAGATCCTGAAATCTTTCCCAGGCTCAAAAATGCAACAGGACTATGAAAAGAAGGAAAAAAAGAAAGAATAGGAATTTCTTGTGTGGTATTAAATGTACCACCTGTGACTGAGGGAACAAGGGAAAACTCTGGCAGAAGCCTTGTTTTCCCTGTTCCCAGTCTCTTCACAAACCAGCCACAACTAATCACGTAACAAGACTAATTTTGGTTCATTTTGCACAGACACATCTCTGTCCTGACCCAGTTTGCCTCTTCATATGACAATTCCAGAAGGGGAAACCTTCAGAAAAGCAGAGTTGGACAGTTCCAGAGCTGCCAGGGTACCTGAATTTGCCTCTTCTGGTCAGCTGCTCTGTCTTGCCTCTTTCCATGACAATAATCATAGAATCACAGAATCACAGAATCAATTGGGTTGGAAAAGACCTCCCAGATCATCAAGTCCAACCCTTGCTCCAACTCCAGTCCCTTTACCAGATCATGGCACTCAGTGCCACGGCCAAGCTCACTTTAAAAACCTCCAGGGATGGGGAATCCACCCCCTCTCTGGGCAGCCCATTCCAATGCCTGAGCACTCTCTCTGCAAAGAAGTTTTTTCTGCTCTCCAACTTCAATTTCCCCCAGCAGAGCTTGAGCCTGTGGCCCCTTGTCCTGTTGCTGACTGCCTGGGTGTCTCTGCCTGCCACTCAATCCCAGGAAACTGGACTTAAAGACAAGGCTGGATACAATCCTAACGGCCATATTTGAAGATATCCAGATCTCCATCCCCAAAAATGAAGAGAAAGGAGAAAAGAGAAAGCAAAAGCATCACCAGAGGCCCCTCACATACCAAGAGCTCCCAGCTGAGCATCCTTCTGTCCTCAGGCAGGCTCAAACCTAAATCCAGCAGTGCATTTTTGAAGGCAAACACTCTTTGGAGAGACCAAAGGCAGGAACAGGCACAAGGAACTAACAGGTGCCAAGTTCACACCTGATGAGGAGTGTGAAAAAGATGCATCTGTTGTGCTTCATTTTACTGCTTTTAGCAGAAATACTGTAATTATGTTGTATAATTGCATTGCTGTCTTGGGAATGAAGGGGGTTATGAGGTATAAAAATGTTTAGGTCCCCACAAGGTGGGGTGAGAGACAGACCCTGTTCTGCTGTTCCCGCTCTCAGCCAGGGATGGTGATGCCCACACCACTCCCATCACACTGGCATTCCCATTACATCATTACACAGAGCTGCAATATTGAGCAGAAATACAGACTCCCACACAGCATTTATTTCATTCCCTATCCAAGCCTCTCTAATCTCACTGGTCCCATTTTTTTATTGTGTTTTGTGGGTGTTTTTAGTGACTTGACTCTATGAAACAATAGGATCTACATTTGAGAATCGTTTCCTCTTGCTCTTTTCAGCCATACAGTCAGTTTTTGAACTTGTATTTTTTTTGCCTCAGAAACCTTTTTTCAGCCTGAAGAAAGCATCATTCTGAAAAGGAAATAAGCAAAACATTAAAGAAAGGAGACTGTAATGGAGTTGGGCCATGGACCAAAAGAACTTGTAGTTTTGATGTTCGATTGCACCGTTTGCTGGTGTTACATTCAAAGCTTTGGGAAACCATCCAAACCTTTACAGACACAAAATAATCCATGGAAATTACAGCTGCAAGGTGCCAGTGGCAGCAAAAAGGGCTTTGATGGGGAAAATGAAACTGAAAAGTCAAGGATGAGGTAAAAAGTGTGGAATGGCTTGTGCAGGAAGAGAAAGGTCTAAAAAAGAAATGGTGAGCTGAGATTTGTAACCACTTCCACTCCCAAAAAAATAAAGTGACAAAGACAATGAAAGAAGCTCTGTGCAAAAATTAACTGGCCAAGAGTTGGAGGACTTCTCATCCTTTCCACAAAGTTTTGCTTATCCACTTATTTCAGTGGAGGATTTAGGAGATCTCTTATGGGTTTTCCCACTTCCCTCCTCATATGAATAAACCACAGGGAAGTCCAAACCCCTGAAAACAATGGAAAGATGAGAGAACTGGAGACCACATGGGCCTTCCGTGGCTTCAGACCAAGCAAAAGCCTTTTAGCTCAACCAATCAGAGCCACAAGACAGCTCCCCAACTTGGATCTTCCCAAGGAGCACAAGGTCCGTGTCTCCTCCAATCTCCCCTGAAGGGTTGAACCTCTTTGGAGAACTCTTGGAGAAGCCTGGGGGAAAGGAATGTGGTGGCTGGTGAGCTTCCAAGGCACAGAAAGCTCTTCTGAAGCCACATCATGCAAAGTCAAAGGACACCTCTGTATTTCCAGAACCACCCACAAGCTCATGGTTCCTCTTCTCCAGCACTTTCACAAGGGCATGGAGTGATAGGACAAGGGGGAATGACTTCAAATTGAAAAAGGCAGGTTTAGATTAAATATTACTAAGAAATTCTTTCCTGTGAGGGTGGGCAGGCCCTGGCACAGGTTGCCCAGAGAAGCTGTGGCTGCCCCATCCCTGGACGTGTCCAAGGCCAGGTTGGATGGGGCTTGGAGCAACCTGGGATAGTGAAAGGTGTCCCTGCCCATGGCAGGGGGTTGGAACTGGATGATCTTAAGGTCCTCTCCAAGGCAAACCATTCTATGATTCTATGATTTGTAATCCCCTTGGTAAATAACCTGATTAAATTATATTTAACTTGAAAATAATACTCAAAAGACACATCAGCTATGAATAGATGGAAACTAAATTTAAACAAGACAGAAAAGCTTGTCCATTGTACCTTTCAATGCAACCCCCAGTTTCACTATTAGGAAGAAAATAAAACCACTGCAACTGCAGCATAAAAGGAAATAGTTTAAGGTCAAATGAAACTACAAACAATTCAGGCAATTAAGATCATGGAAGCACTGGGAGAGTACAGGGAGTTGTGTCTAATGGGTTTGATCCACAGTGAGACCAGAAATGTTTATTCAGATCAAGTGGTGCCTCCCTCTTTTTGCTGCCTTGATCCAAGAGGGAAATGTTTGCCACAAAAGGTATGAGAATCTGGCCCCAATGATGACAGTCCCCTAAAAATCAGAAGGCATTCTTGTTATTTCAACTAAGTATCATAAAACCCTCCCTCAATTCAATTTTGCCAGGCAATGTACAGATTGCAGATGTTGCAGAATAAATTGTTTCAGTGCAGAACAAAGAGGTGAAAAGCCCAGCAAGGAGGGGCATTCCCACCTTAAACTGCTCTAAGGGAACACGTGCCTGTACCAGGCCGTTATTTTGCGGGGAAACGTTTTAAACCCCATTTTCAAATGCTCAATTCAAAAAGTCAAGAGAGTCACTCTCTGCAGATGAGATTAAGAGAAAATATAAAAGAAGGAAAGACTAAAAAAGAAATCTGGTCCAGATGGATCCCCAGCTGAATTCTATAAAATATTTACAGATCTTCTGTCACCAAAACTTACATTTCTTTTTGATGAGGTGGAAACCAAAGGCTCTCCACCGGTCTTATTTTTTTTTCTTTTAAATGCCCATGGAAGATATAATAATGTTATTTAGGCATAAAAAAGAAAGGAAAAAAAACCACCATCCCCAAAAAAACAACTAAAAACAAATCCAAAATACTCCAATCTCAGCTTTAATTACTGCAGGTGACTCCAATTAATCAATGTTGATTCTAAGAGTTTACAAAAAGAGATATTGTCCCTTTGCTTTTTTTAGCCCAAAGTTGTTCCCTGTATTCCAACTTCAAGAGTTTGATCATTAAAACAGGCTTAGCTCGGATAAGCACAGCCTGATACCACCATCACTCATGTAATAAATTAACAGCCAAGTCCCACGACAGTGCTGTCTCTACATACCAAAAGATGCTTCATCATGTGTCATAAGGGTAAAATATCCTCTTTTTTATTTAAAATCAGCAAAAAAGTTCTCATTTTTCTGCTCCTAAATCTGTATGTTCCATTTGCCAATTACCAGAGTTACAGAACTCGGTTCCCTCAGGAGGAGGGAGCAGTTTATTTATACAGGACATGCAGACAGATTTTATGTTTATTGTGGTCCTGCAGATGAGGGAGCAGAAAAACCTTTAAACTGTAAATAATCCCATTGGTCCAGGCAGGATTTGGGAGAGGGATGTGACTGAGCACCAGCAACACCATCAGGAATTCAACTCTTTCTTTCAGGATGTTCATCCAGGCAGTGGATTTGATATAAAGGGTAACAAGGTGAAAGAAGTGGGATGAAACCAGGGGATAAAGGTCCAGCTCATGGCTCTCAGATTTCTTGCTCTAGGCTATGAAACTTTTCTTCTCCCTGGCTCCAGTAAAGGAGCCAAAGAACTTAAAACGTGAGTTCCTTCCACAACAATCCCAGAATCACAGAACTTTTTAGATTGGAAAAGACTTTTAAGATCACCAAGTCCAACCCTTCCCCCAGCACTGCCAAGGCCACCACTAAACCACGTCCCTAAACACAACATCTGTGTGTCTTCTAAATCCCTCCAGGCTTGGTGACTCAACCCCTTCCCTGGACAGCCTGTTATAGGCTTGAAAACTCTTTTAGTGATGAAACCTTTCCTAGTGCATGTGTTAAACCTGAATTTGGAGCTTTGTTGGGTGTTTTCAGCTACAGGCAGCACAAAGAAATATCTCCACACATCTATTTGCAGATTAAAAGGGAAAAAACAAGCAAAGAAGCAAAACCCACCACAGTAAGTTCTGCTTCCAAACCCATTTCACCCATTAGCACATGAGATAAGAATTTACATTGGATGTTGGAGGCGTAGCCCATTTTTTTTAAAGCTGACATTGGATTTGCTGTCAATGCAGCATTATGCTTTTTACAAGCAAAATAAGAGACTACATAATGATTTGGTTTCCACTGGATGTTGACTTGATAAGCACTACAATCAATTCAAATTAGCATGCTGCCCTTCCTTTCCCTTCACACTTTCAGAAATGTCTCTCTAAACCAATCTATGATTACCAGGCACACAGAAAAGCTTCAGAAAAACACTCCTCCACAAGCATATGGCAGAGCAAATTTGTCCAGCACTGCAGGCTTTTCATGGCATTTATCTCCAGGAAGGTATTACACAGGGATAGAGATGTCTCTACGTGTTGCCTTTGCTCAGAAAGGCACAGAGCTACTCCTTAGCCCGTTGTGGCATCCTCAGGAGAGCATCCAGCTCCCAAAGATGCTTCAGACAGATGAGGACTGTAAACAGCTATCCAGGATCTGAGCTGCCACATCCATCCTTAAAGCCAAGGCTGTGCTTTCTAGGAGTTGTACCAGACCCTCAGGCACACACCATGGCAACCAAATTCAACTGCACTTCTTCAGAACCATCACGTAGTAAAAGCAAAAAACAAGGGGGCGAAGTAGCAGCAAGTTAAACTAAAGACTTTATAAACAACATGATTCACAGAATCATTTAGGTTGGTAACGACCTCCAAGACCATCCAGTCCAACCTGTAACCCATCCCCACCTTGTCAAGCAGATCAGAGCACTGAGTGCCACGTCCAGCCATTCCTTGGACACCTCCAGGGGTGAGGACTCCACCACTTCCCTGGGCAGCCCCTTCCAATGCTTGATAACCTTTTACACGAACAAATTCTTCCTGATGTCCAACCTGAACCTCCCCTGGTGCAGCTTGATGCCATTTCCTCTTGTCTTGTTGTTGGTTGCCTGGGAAAAGAGACTGACTCTCACCTGGCTACAACCTCCTTTCAGGGAGTGGTAGAGAGTGAGAAGGTCTCCCTTGAGCCTTCTTTTCTCAAGGCTAAACACCCCCCAGCTACCTCAACCTCTCATATGACTTACTCTCCAGCCCCTTCCCCAGCTCCACTGCCCTCCTCTGGACACGCTCCAGCATCTCAATGTCCTTCCTGAACTGAGGGGTCCAGAACTGGACACATTACTGGAGTTGTGGCCTCACCAGTGACGAGTATAGAGGGACAAGCACTGCTCTGGTCCTGCTGGCCACACTTCTCTTATACAGGCCAAGATTCTACTTGTCTTCTTGGCCACCTGGGCACAGTGCTGCCTCCAGTTCAGACACATAGGCTGGCTCATAGAATCATAGAATCAATGGGATTGGAAAAGACCTCCGAGATCATCAAGTCCAACCCTTGGTCCAACTCCAGTCCCTTTACCACATCATGGCACTCAGTGCCACGGCCAAGCTCACTTGAAAAACCTCCAGGGATGGGGAATCCACCCCCTCTCTGGGCAGCCCATTCCAATCCCTGAGCACTCTCTCTGCAAAGAAGTTTTTCTGCTCTCCAACTTCAATTTGCCCTGGCAGAGCTTGAGCCCGTGCCCCCTTGTCCTATTGCTGAGTGCCTGGGAGAAGAGACCAACCCACACCTGGCCACAACTTCCCTTCAGGCAGTTCCAGACAGTGCTGAGGTCACCTCTCAGCCTCCTCTTCTCCAGCACAAACACCCCCAGCTCCCTCAGCCTCTCCCCACAGCACTTGTGCTCCACTCCCTTCTCCAGCCTCGTTGCTCTTCTCTGGCCCTGCTCCAGCCCCTCAAGATCTTTCCTCAACTGAGGGGCCCAGAACTCAACACAACATTCAAGGTGTGGCCTTCCCAAGGCAGAGTCCAGGGGAAGGCTCACTGCCCTGGGCCTGCTGGCCACGCTACTTTGGATCCAGGCCAGGATGCCATTGGCCTTCTTGGCCACCTGGGCACACTCTTGGCTCCTCTTGAGCTTCCTGTCCCTCAGTCCCCCCAGGTCCCTTTCTGCCTGGTTGCTCTCCAGCCACTCTGTGCCCAGCCTGGAGCGCTGCAGGGGGTTGGTGTGGCCAAAGGGCAGGACCTGCACTTGGCCTTGGTGAACTTCATCCCATTGGAATCGGCCCATCTCTCAAGTCTTACTCCATATATAACAGCCACTATTTAAAACATGGCAATAACCAACCCCTTCTCACCACAGCCAGGCTGTTCCTGATATTTCCTTACCAAAAGAAAGAAAGAGCACAGTGAACAGCCCATCAGCTGTCAGAACACAAGAGCGGCTGCTGCTACAAGTTAACCTGAGCCATGAAGGCATCCCTACTGTACCAGAAGATTGGCACAGAGACACTGAAGCAATTGAGCCTCCTGGATTTAACAGCATGGCACCAGCGATCGGGCACACCGAGATGGAGGAGCGCTTAAAATACCAACCTCAAACGCTGTAATTCCATTAAGGCAGCCTGACCCTCGCTGCTCCTGCTCATGTTCCTCCCTGGAATCGTTATTCTGTGAGTTAGTTCACTCTCTGGCAAAACTCCTCTTTCTCTCTGCCTTCCTGGTTGTGTATTTATTTATAAATACAGAAGAATAAAGAGAGCACAGATAAAGCCCAAGGCATTTCTCTCCACGCTGGTCCAAACACGAACACATGAACAAGATACTCTGTGTGTTAAGCACAGTGGTTTGCAAGAGTGTGCACAGCCTTCCTTCAGAGGCTATTTAATTACAAAAGAGAGGTACATGAGCTAACAGTGCCTCTTGTATACATAGAGGACTCTTCAAGCTCAGGTGATGGTTCTGAAATTTAAAGGTTAAAAAGTTATTTGAAGGTGCAAAACCCACCAGGAAAAAAAAAAAGAAAAAAAAAAACCAAACCAAACAACAACCAAGCAAAGAAAAAAAAACACAACATAAAACAAAACTAAACAAAACCAAACCACAGAATGGTTTTGGTTGGAAACCTAGTTCCAACCCCTCTGCCATGGGCAGGGACACCTTCCACTAGACCAGGTTGCTCCAATCCCCATCTCACCTGGCCTTGGACACTTCCAGGGATGGCGCAGCCACAGCTTCTCTGGGCAACCTGTGCCAGCACCTCACTGCCCTCACAGGGAAGAATTTCTTCCAAATATTCAATCTAAATCTCTCATATTTCAGTTTGAAGCCATTCCCCCTTGTTCTGGCACTCCGGGCTCTTGTCCAGAGCCCTCTCCAGCTCTCTTGGAGCCCCTTCAGGCACTGGAAGGGGCTCTAGGGTCTCCTTAGAGCCTTCTCTTCTCCAGGCTGGACACCCCCAGCTCTCCCAGCCTTTGTCCACAGCAAGTGGGCTCCAGCCCATGAAGCATCTTTGTGGTCATCTCTGGACTTGCTCCATCAGCTTCACGTCCTTCTTACATTGAGGAAGCCAGACTTGGACACAGTAAGGGGGCCAGTGGGAGGTCTCACAAAAGTGGAATAGAGGAGAATTCACCTGTCAATCAATCCAATGTAGATAAATTACACTTGAAGGACTCTCAGGATCAGCTAATACGAGCCTGACTTTACTTTGCAGAACCTGAACAGTCTGAAAGCTGAATTTTTCTAGAAGGAAAGAACCTGCTCAGTTTTCAGACGTTTTATTCTCTAGCTCTTCTCCAGCAGCTCTGCACACACAAGTTTCTCCTTCAGTGAAAAGCATTTCAGTTTTGCATGTTTGTCAATCTATGTATCTAAAATACACTCCCCATCCCTGGAAGTGCCCAAGGCCAGGTTGGAGGGGGCTTGGAGCAACCTGGGCTAGTGGAAGGTGTCCCTGCCCATGGCAGGGGGTGGAACAACATGATTTTTAAAATTGCTTCCAATCCAAATCATTCCATGGTTCTATGAAAATTCCAACACACACACATTCATTTCAATTTTCTAAGTTAATTAACACTTAAAATAACCCCCGAATGAAACACCTTTCAGGGTCTCTTTAAAATACTTGCATTTCCCTAGTGAGCCTCAATATGTTGTTCCAACCACGGTATGGATTTGTTCCTCTCTAAAACAAGTCTGTAATGAGCCAAACAGAGGCAAAAGGATCCAAAATAAAGATAAGGCCCATCAACCACAACCCAAAATCCTCTGGAGAGATTAAACAGCAGCCTGTGATTTCAAGCTGTGGTCTCAGGAGAGCTTCTTCCTCCCATAATTCTATCAGAATTCTCTGCTATCATAGTCCAGCCCAGCCTCTCATGCTATTTTTACCCATGGGAAAACCCAGAAACCACATCCACTGTCCTTAGCAGAAACCTGTCAAACTTTTTCACTTAATGAAGTGAAGTTCTAAAGCATTTGAATAATTCTTTGACGCATGACATGAGTAAGTCAAGCAAGACCTTTTCAGCCAGTGAGGGAGATGGGGATGAAAGCTTCATTACAGCCCAGTACAACCCTCAGAAAAGGAAAGAATTTCATAAAAAGGCTTGATTCAGTAGATCAGTGTCAACCTTTCAGACAGGACTGAGTTATTCTGGCCATCAGTATCTCCAAAGGGCACTGGGATGGACAAAATACTTCCAGTCTCCAGGGAAGATCAGCTCTCCCATTAGGGAAGATTTGACAGCCACATTTGGATGGATGACATCAAAAAACGGGATTGGAATCAGAGGATCTTGAAGGTCCCTTTCAACACAAACCATCCTGTGATTCTTTGAAAACAAGGAGAAGCCTTTATATACTCAGGACATGACTTTTCCAGGCTGTAACATCCTCAAAAGTGACCAACAAAGCAGGACCATCCAAACCCATGTGTGACAGTATTTCCACACTGATGGCAAACAGGCAGAATGCAGAGTAAGAGGACACAGCAGAGACGACCAGCACTTGCCTCTGAAGTGCAAGGAAAAATGTTCTCTTGAGGGACTTCAGTGTGACTGGCACATGCTTGCAGTCTCCTCCTGTCAGGACTAAAACATCCTTGGAATTATTTAATATTACAGCTGACAAGTCTCCTACCTCAGCAAGCCTTGTGCTTCACTCCAGGGAATTTTGTGATAGACCTCATCTTGATAGAGAGGAATTGATCAAAGAACTCTAAATTAGTGGCTGCTTGTATAATCACCACTCATTCACTTAAAAAAAAAAAAAAAAAGAGACACAAACTCAAAAATTATTAAAAAAAGATAAAATCTAGAATGTTCCTGGCTTTAAAAGGCCTGGTTTAAAAAGATACATAGGTACAAAAAGAGAAGGGTAAATAAGTGCATGTGTAAGATGTAATAAAATATCAACAATAATTAGGAATTTCAAAGGTATCTCTTCCTGGATGTCCACAATTCTCAGCTAGGGAAGATTGTAACCATTCCTATAGGGGAGGAAGAACTCTATAAACACTCCAGAATCATATTTTTGCATATAAACCTGGAGAAATAAAGGAAGAGAAACCAATCAGAGGAAAAAAACCCATAAACCCCCCCCCCCACAGCACCACCAAAAATCATACAAGAAATCTACAGTTAGAAAAAATACCCCAAGTAAGGAGGAAAAACCTTTAATTTTAACAATAGAGTTGGTACAGGACCAGAGACTGAACTCAGAAATAATTCAGATAAATTAAGAGTGTTTGTAACTTATTTATAACTCTGGAAAATATTTGGAAAACACTGAAATAAAAGATTTCACTGAAAGTCAGTGGAAACTAATGTCCACCCCATTGGTTGCTCAGGAAAGTCCAAAAATAGCAGCTCAAATGTGATTAAATCCAGCAAACCTTGGTAACATGAGCACCAACACTGAGACAGAGCAGGGCAAGCAGCAATTTGGCTCATTAGTGCTGATCTGTGACACCATTTGGGAAGAATCAAGGGAATTCCAGAAGAAAAGCTAACGTTGAATCAAAGCTAAAGGGTAAACCAGGTAATATTGTGCTCATTAATGGCCTGCCAGTCTAACAACAGATCCAGGAAGAGGAAAGAAAATGGGGGAAAAAAAAGGAAAAGAAGAAACAGCTGATTTTGGACTCAATTATTAACGAAGAATATTTAATTTGGGGGCAATTTAACCCTTGATTTCTCTCCAGTAAGGAAGGCACAGCTCAACTTACTGTCTCTTCAACTGCTGATAACCAAATGCTCAGCCATGAGGAACAGTTATCAAATGTCCAGTTCAGTGTGGAATTATGGAAACTGTGGATTAATGAACCCCATGGTGAGTTTTCATCCACAAGATCACAAGTTCCACTGATGACACCAAAGCCTGTGAGGCAGAGCAACATCTTAAGTGACCAAAGCAAACCAACGTGTCCCAGAGTTAAAAAGCTCATCAGCCACAAGACATGAGGCTATTTAGCCTCATGCATGGAATTAACAGAGAAGGGACATGTTTCCAAAACAGTTGGATTCAATGATCTCAGAGGTCTTGTCCTTAAGGATTCCATGATTCCATGATACTTGGCTGGCCCTGGGTCATTCTGAATCCATGACTTTGTAGAAATAGTTGAAGGTCACACAGGGATCAGTGGAAATGGTTTAAAATGTTGTGCCAAAAGGACATTGACATGGGCAGGTCACTGACAAACCTCTCAGGGCTGCACCCAGTCATGGCCACACTGAGTCCAACTCTACTGCCAAGTTTGATGAACCACTGATGAGGAATCAGAAGAGAATCCAGAAAAAGGAGGGCCTACAAGGAAGACAGAGAA
Organism: Sakesphorus luctuosus; assembly: GCA_013396695.1. Lineage (NCBI taxonomy): Eukaryota > Metazoa > Chordata > Aves > Passeriformes > Thamnophilidae > Sakesphorus > Sakesphorus luctuosus. The sequence goes on along the minus strand of VWZD01007533.1, from coordinate 180,342 downwards.
GGACTTCGAAAAGTGTATGGAGTGACAGGACCAGAAGAACAGCTTCAAACTGGAAGAGGGAAGGTTTAGCTTAGACATTAAGAATAAAACCTTCCTTCCCTGTGAGGGTGGACAGGCCCTGGCACAAGTCGCCCAGAGAAGCTGTGGCTGCCCCATCTCTGAAAGTGCCCAAGGCTGGGTTGGACAGGGCTTGGAGCAACCTGGGATAGTGGAAGGTGTCCCTGTCCATGGCAGGGAGTTGGAACTGGATGACCCTTAAGGTCTCTTCCAACCCAAGTCATCCTGTGGTTCTAAGAACTTGCTCCCCTGCCATGCCAAAACTGAAGCTCCTCAAAGAAATCAGCATCACCTTCCTCTACATCCCCTCCAGAATTCCACACCCCATGGCATGGACACTGTCTCCTAGCAGAGCCCTCCTGCTCCACTGACATCCAGAGTGCTGTTCTTTGGTCCTGGAAGCAGCAAAGACAACTGAAGTGACAAACTGATGCTCAGCAGAAAATGTTGAGCTTATGTCCCATAAATCCAGGCAAGGTTTCTCCTTTGGCATGGAGCTCCTCAGGGTTTCTGTTATAGGTTTGGCTGATGGGCCTAAATTTGGGCTTTGTTGTTCAGGCCAGGCCTGGAATTGTCAGCTGACTTGAGCTGAGCTGGGCTGGCTAACAGCTGACTTCTTCTAGCCAATGGTGTTGTATTCCATACCATGTTATGACATCATCTCAGAAGGGGTAAGAGCCGGTGTGTGGGTGTGGCTTGGTCAGTTCCATCTGGCTGAAGCACAGATAGGACCTGCTAGAATTATTTTGCTGTGCTTGGCCCTGATGCTCCTGCTGCTGCCGCTGCTTGCCTTTTGTTTGAGTTCAGGGAAGTAGAAATATTTTGTTGTTACTCTTTCTGTTTCTTGCAGGGTGTCTTTTAGAGCACTTATAGATCTAGAGTAACAGACTTTTGTATTAACTGGGGAGTGGAAGGTTATTTCTTGTTATATATAACTTGTGTAAGTGTGTGAGTTATATTGTAGTTTTCTTTTAATATTCTCTTTTCTGCATAAATACATGTAGTTAGTTTCAGCATAAACTAGTTTGGAGTGTTTTTTTTCCTCTCCCTCTTCTTCCCTTTTCACTCTGTCTTGGACAGTTGGCGTTTTGCCAGCTCAACCCAAGACAGATAAATGGTAGAGAATGCGGGCAATGATCAAGCAAGTGTTGTGGGTTTGGCTGATGGGCCTAAATTTGGGCTTTGTTGTTCAGGCCAGGCCTGGAATCATCAGCTGACTTGAGCTGAGCTGTGCTAGCCAACAGCTGACTTCTTCTAGCCAATGGTGTTGTATTCCATACCATGTTACGACATCATCTCAGAAGGGGTAAGAGCCAGTGTTTGGGTGTGGCTATTTTAGAAGAGGAAGAGTCAGTGATGCGAAGAAGCTCCACCATATAATCAGCTGCCAGACGAAGAGACGCGCTATGCCCTTTTCACCAATGGTTCCTGCCATATCATAGGGAGGAGCCGGAAGTGGAAAGCAGCTGTGTGGAGTCCCACCCGAAGGGTAGTGGAAGCCACCGAGGGGAAAGGCGAATCGAGTCAGTTTGCAGTACCCAAAGCTGTCTAATTAGCCCTAAACATCGCAGAAAGAGAAGGATGGCCAAGGCTCTACTTGTACACCAACTCATGGATGAATCCAGCAAGTGTTATGGGTTTGGTTGATGGGCCTAAATTTGGGCTTTGGAGTTCAGACCAGGCCTGGGATTGTCAGCTGACAGTTTCCCAGCCCTGCTCCTGGAGCAGTGACCCCTCAGGTGGAGGCTTTGCTGGAAGCCGTGGCTGGAGCCCAGCAGGGCCTCCCAACACACCAGCTCTGCTACCTGAAGTCCTTAAACAAGAATCTTCCTCTTCCCCAGGAGCTGTTTACATTCTACTGCTGCTTCCCTCTCTGTCGAAGTGTTTAAATTATACAAATAAAACACACCCTTGCTCTTCTCCATGAAATATTAAAAGGATTTTTTTGTTTGTTTATGATTTTTTTACTGTTTGATCCTCTTTTTTTTTGTTTTGTTTTAATTTAGGAACAAAATGCGAAGAACCAACCCTGTTCAGCTTTGCATTAGTGCTGCTCTACCTAAATTATTGCATTCTAAACACGCATCTTTCTTGCCTTTGCACAAAATTTGCTTGATAATGGGAGTTTAAAATATTCTTGGTGTCTCACCTAGTAGGGTGTTTCTTCCAGGAAAGCAGAACTGCAAACAAATATATTTTATGCAAGAATATATATGACCCTTAAAGTTAGGTAGTGAAGTAAATACAGCACTAGGAGGGAAATAAAATAAAATAAAATTTAAAATAAATAATAATAAAATAAAATAAAATTTAAAATAAATAATAATAAAATAAAATTTAAAATAAAAAACCAAAATAATTAAATAATAAAATAAAATAAAATAAAATTTAAAATAAATAATAATAAAATAAAATAGAATTTAAAATAAATAATAATAAAATAAAATAAAATAAGCATTAGAATGGAAGTGTCCAGAAAATTTGGAAAAAATTTATTTTATTGGAGGTCATGGCTTGAACTAACTCCTGTTTTTTTTTGTTACAGCAGCTTTGGGGCCTAGAAAAGAGTCTGGGATGTTGTTCCACAGGTTTTGAGTTTACAGTGGAGGCTGTGCTGGAGCAGGGAAAGGTGTGAGGAGGGAGGAGCAGCCCAGAGGGGCTGGGGTGGAACAACCCCAGCTGGATCTTCACCTGCTCCCCATGGGGGAAGGCATGACCTTGGGCCTGGCAAAAAAAATCTGGGATATGGAGGGAAGGTGTGTGTTTAATTTGAATTTTTGTTTCTCACTGCCCAAATCTATTTTAATCTGCAATAAATTAATCCCCCACAAGTAGAGCCTGTTTTGCCCATTAGGGCAATTCATAAGTGATCTCCCTGTCTTTATGTTGACCTCTCAGCTCTCTCCTCCTGTTTCCTCCTCTCATCCAGCTGGGAAGAGCAGGAATGAGCAGCTGGGTGGGTGCTTGGCTGTTTGCAGGGGCTCATCCACCACAGGCAGCACCAGGTGTAAAACACAGCAGCCAAAAGGCAAAATTAGAAAGGTGGGATCCAACCACTCCAAATGCTTAGCCTGTTCTTGTAACTCTTCTTCTGACCACACTCTCGCCTCACACATTCATTGAATTTTCACCTTATCCTGAGATTTAACTCTGCTGTTCTCCCACTTGCTCCCCATTCCCTTCCAGGTCAGTATTTCCCTCCTGCAAAGCTCTTTGCAGCCTGTCCCTTCCTCTCTTGCAAGACCAATATATTCAACGTATGAGCACCCTTTAAAACATTCCTCCACCATCTGAAGGGAACACTTTCACATGTGGAAGCTGCTGTTTGTTTTTTTTTTATCTTGTTTGTACAGCACTTGGAATCCCCAAGTTGACTTTAAAAAAAGAAAATGACAAAATGGAGATACAAAGAGTTGGACACAAGAAAAAAAATATTGAAAGTCTATAATGGCAGTAAAATAGAAAAGACATGATAAAAAATATAATCCCCAACTCTGCACTCACCCCAGCTTTGATTTCAGCCATTGCTGTGAAAATGATGCCTGCTCAGATCTGCTCTGCTGCAAATTGCTTAAGTTCAGATTCACCCACCTCTTCTAATAAGAAAAATGTTATTATTCATCTCTGTTACATGTCTCTGTAAGTGATGATAAGGGCCAGGATACAAAGGCACAGAAGATCACCACTTCTGATTCTTCAAACTTGGATATTTAACAAGTCCTTTCAGTGCCATTCATGCACCACAACTTCCCTTGGCCCACAGAAATTAGTCTGGGCAGCATCACTCCAAGATTTCATACATTTAAAACAGACAGTTTAGTTTCCTCTCTTCCAGCACATCCAAAGGATGCCCAGTGCCCATTTATGGCCTTTGAGCTCCCTTGTGTGACCAGAAGGATCTTCCAAAGAAAATTCTCCCTCCATGCAAGAGTACCAAACATTCCTGACTCCACTAAGTCCTCCTGCAATCTGTCCTGCCGGTTTTCATGTCCTCTGCTGGAGGTGCACACCCACCTTCTCTCTCTTGTGAATTTATTGTCTCCCTGTTCCAACATGCCATCACCACCACCACCTTTTTTTTTCCCTGTCCTGAACCCACATTTCTGTATAATTTTATGCTTGATTATGTATTTAGCATGAGGAGGCACAGGATTACCTTGTGTGGGTTGTAACACATTTTCCCTAATCAATGTGGTAGTCTGTGGTCTGCAGAATTATTGATTACAAGAGGATTTATTTTTTAGGTTGTTTTTAGTTGGTTGGTTTGGTTTGTTTCTTCTATTTTTTTTTTTCAGACTGTAAAAAACCTGCATAACCTGTTTTGATTTCTCTGTCCTCAGCAACCTCCAGATGGGAACGAGAATGAGGGGGAGGCTGAAAAATCCAACCCATAACCAAGACCTTGCAATATTCAGCTCAAATTCTCCTGCAGGTTCTGACTTTTTTGACATCTGGTACCTTCCACTTACCTTTTATCAGCTCACCCTGTGCTAAGTAAATCAGTGCCAGCGGTTTTAAGATCCCTCCCAGGTGACTCACCCATGAACACCAGTCCTACCAAATTCCTTCTCCAAAGCAGGATTCCCCAGTTCCTCTTCTTCACCCCACTGAGCTTCCATGCACCACCATGGTGTGACAGACACATCACAGAATCATTTAGGCTGGAAAAGACCTTTAAGATCATCAAATCCAACCATTCACCCAGCACTGCCAAGTCCAAACCGTGACCCCAAGTGCCACATCTACATTTCTTTAAATCCCTCCAGGGATGGGAACTCCACCACTTCCCTGGGCAGCCTCTTCCAAGGCCTGACAACCCTTTTTTATGAATAAATTTTTCCTGGTATCCAAACTACACCTCCCCTGTTTCTTCTTGTCCTATCACTTGTCAGCTGGGAGAAATACAACACGAAGCTCCATTCACTTAAACCAACATCCTTCTCCATCTACATGGGAAAAGAAGAAAGGAAGAGAAAGAAAAAGGGAAAATAACGGCAGGATAAAATCTCCCTGAGGACAGTTATCTGCTCTCCCACTTCACTGTCTGTGTCCCACCCCAGAGCCACTGATGGGCTTACAGAGCAGAGGGAGGAAAAGGGGATTTAATGACAATCCATGTCATGAAGGTGCCACCAATCAGCCCCCTGTGTGCAACAATTGTTCATTCCAAACGAAATTCACTTGCAGAAGTTCAAATAATTGAGCAAATAGACAGAAATTAGTAGTTTTACAAGCCTTTAATGCTCAAAAAAACCCCAAGATGTCATTGTGGAAGATAAATGCTCAGCTGAAGGGAGTGTTTTAAATCTGCACAAAGACTCAGATCAAACATTCCAGACAAGCAGTGCCCAACTCATGTTTAATCCTTGCTGAGCAGCTGCACCTTCAGAGGGACCACGAATCTCCTGAGCAGCAAAATCAACACAATGAGTGCACAGAAACATCCTTGAGGAAGCAGAGACAACGATGGATGAAAAAGGGAAAGGGGAAGGGGAAAACGGGGAAAGAGGGAAGGGGGGAAAGGGGGAAGGTTTGGGAAGGGACCGTTTGGGAAGGGACCGTTTGGGAAGGGAAGGTTTGGGAAGGGACCATTTGGGAAGGGACGGTTTGGGAAGGGACGGTTTGGGAAGGGAAGGTTTGGGAAGGGAAGGTTTGGGAAGGGAAGGTTTGGGAAGGGAAGGTTTGGGAAGTTTTGGGAAGGGAAGGTTTGGGAAGGTTTGAGAAGGGATGGTTTGGGAAGGGACGGTTTGGGAAGGGAAGGTTTGGAAAGGGAAGGTTTGGGAAGGGAAAGTTTGGGAAGGTTTCTGAAGGTTTGAGAAGGGAAGGTTTGAGAAGGTTTGGGAAGGGAAAGGAAGGAAAGGGAAGGATACATATAACCTTCCAGCCTCCACAAGTTGTCGCTCTACTGTCCCTCTTTCCTCTCTGTCCCTGTAAAAATCTCAAGTTTTAGCCTTACCTAACAAATCCACGATTTATAAAACCATCAGCTTTCTGGGTATCCTGCCCTAGTAGCTCAGGGAGGGAAAAAAAAAAAAAAGGCTGAATTTGGGTGGGAAGGTACAATGGTTTGTGTCGAATCAGAAAAGCCAAAATGACCCTATTTCACTTCCCTGAGAACCTCTGCAGAACACCAGGACACCTCTACTCCTACTCTTCACTAGTGCACAGCTCTAGTTTGCAGCCTCTCTCTGCACACCTCTTGGATTCCTACATGGCCACACAGAAACTCCAAAATGTCATGTCTCTGATTAAAAATAACATCCAAACACATTTTCCTTCATTCATTCATGGCAGGAGATGCTTCTTTCTGGGTGAACCTCCAGCCTGCTCCAGCAAGCAGGACTGACTCACTTCTCCCCCAGACTACCATGTCTCCTTTCCATTATTCATCCTCCAAATTGCTATTTCTCTGCATTAGCAAACAAGAACAAAATATCCAGGGTTGCATTTTTATGTCTTTCAGTGAGGTGAAAATGTTGTCAATGGATTTCTTCCTCAAGCAAAAAGTTTGCTGGACCAACAGCCTGCTGTAATTAAGGTTAGAAACCTCAATTAAAAAGCAAATCCAGTTGTTGGCGTGTTGTTTCTTTCCGTGACAGAATCACCATTTCTGGACGTGATATGTGAATTACAGAATGCTGCCAGAGAAAATTTATCATAGAAATATAAAATGATGGGGATTATTAAAGATTATGTTCAGTTATAAAATCAACACGTTGCAGCAGCACTTTCTTAAAGGTGCTGGACCAAAATGCAAAGAATAGGAGATGGAATGAAAGCAATTAGAGAGGCAACTCCCAGCCCTGGCCTGGCTGCTTTCCTGATCTTCAGGGCACTTTTCATGGCCTGAGGTTTTCACTGGTTTTATATTGACAGATGGGGAGTGGAAAAAAAGGGGAAAAAAGGAAAGACTTTATTTAGGACTTTTCCATATTAATTAAAAACCTGCTGATTGAACAGAAGCAACAAAGCAAGTCTAGTTGGTGCCCATGGAGCGTCCTCAAATGATGGCAGATGCTGGCAAATTCCCATATTTCTTGCTCCTGAACACCTCTTGGGAGTTGCTCACATTCAGAGAAACTGCACTTCTCTCTCCTTATTTTGTTTTCCATAGAATAAAATTAACCAAACCAAACACCCACAAAATATAAAGAACTAATCACAACAAACAAGCACTCCCAAAAAAGGGAAGGGTTATATTTCTCAACCAGTCAGGCTGCACTGAGCAGTCACCTGGCATTTATTTGGGCAGCAATTCCCCTCCCAGCTACACCTCCAAGCTCCATGTGCATCACCTTGTGTGGAGCTGCACCGAAGAGAAACACTGCAGAGAAGGACCAAACAGCACAGACACACAATAGATTCAAATCATCAGGGAAGCGAATGAAAATAAGCAAAGAAATGTGTGCAATTATAATATGGAAAATAAACTGGCTCAGGTTGCCCAGGGAAGCTGGGAATGCCCCATCTCTACAAGTGTTCAAGGTCAGGTTTGAAGGGGCTTTGAGCAAACTGGTCTAGTGGGTGGCATCTCTGCCCAAGGCAGGGGGTTGGAACCAGATGTCTTTAAGGCCCCTTCCAACCCAAACCATTCAATGATATGCTATATATAAAATATACAAATGTGTGAAAATATAAATACCTCATTTGGTAACTTCATACTGAACATGTTGGGCTTAATGGTTTGAGTACTAGGGGGTTAATGGGATCCTCTGCTCCCTACTCATGCTCATCCTTGGTCACTTGGGGTATTCACACCTCCTCTTTGGTCACCTGGGGTGCTCACACTTCACCCTTGGTCACCTGGGGTGCTCACACCTCCTCCTT